>JAQQSV010018040.1:0-11480 GCA_028646515.1 Pseudochirops corinnae | reverse complement strand
TCCTGTTGCTGATGTGGCAGGAGGGGGTTGGCTGAGAAAAGAAGCCAATGTGTGTGTGTGTGTGTGTGTGTGTGTGTGTGTATAAGAAGAGTTCCAGGGACAGTGAATCAGAATTGAGAGAGAGTTTCTCTCCCAGCATCTGGAAGCTGACTGAGAACTGAGTTGGAGTTTTCTTGAGACTAGGATCTGGTGAAGGCTGAAGTTGCTGCCTCCTGGAAGGCTGAGATTCCTTTTGGGTCCTAGGGCCAGCCAAACTGCTAGAGAACTGAAGGAGCATGACCAGGATAAGCCTTTGTTTGTTTGTGGCTTGGTGGATCCCTGAGTTCCTGGCAACAGAAGTGGTGAAGGTTTTGAGATGTGTTGGACCCTGTGAACTTCACTGTGTACCAAAAACTGCTTGGAGGACTGGACAAAGAGCTGGGAGCTATCTGCCTCTGAATCCAGGTGACTGTTTGGTGGATTCAGGTAGGAGCTGGGACCTATCGGATCCAGGGAATCTGAGAGACTACCCTGAGTCAAGATGAAGAAAAGGCCCCTCCTTGGATATTAAACAAGTGATGAAGTTAAAGTTTACTAGACACCAAGGGTTGGAGGGTTTGTGTAATTTTCTAATGATTGTATTTAGTGACTGATTAAATTAATCTCTGAGTGCCCCACTAGTGGAAGATTGATTATTGTGTTGTGAGATGACTGAATGACTGAGGGAGGAGGCAAACCTCCTTAGGGAAACCAGATGATTATCCTTTTGTTCTTTGTTCTTAATACTGTGGCCACTTTGGTAAAAACTATGTGGCCATTTTAAATGTTAAGCTGTTGTAAACACTATATTGTGATTTTCTGTGATAAGATGTAATGTTGTGAACATTATATTGTGATTTGTTGTGAATGTTTGCCTTGATTTATAATGGAACAAATGGAGTGTTCACTATACTGTGTAATAAGAACCTTATAAGCTGTTTACAGTAGCATTCTTTTGGGAAGCTGCTTGTGCATGGGGCTACACTTCTTTGACCTCTGGAATATCATATTCCAAGCCCTTCAATCCATGAATGTAGAAGCTGCTAAATCATGTGTTATTCTCATTGTGTTTCCACATGATTCAAATTGTTTCCTCTTGGCCACTCATAATATTTTCTCCTTGTCCTGAGAACTCTGGGATTTGTCTTTAATATTCCTACGAATTTTCTTTTTGGGATCTTTTTCAAGAGGTGATTGGTGAATTCTTTCAATTTCTATTTTGCCCTCTGGTTCTAAAATATCAGGGCAATTTTCCTTGAGGATTTCTTGAAGGATAATTTCTAGGTTCTTTCTTTGATCATGGCTTTCAGGTAGCCCAATAATTTTTAAATTGTTTCTCCTGGATCCATTTTTCAGGTCAGGGGTTTTTCCAATGAGATATTTCATATTGCCTTCTATTTTTTTTTTCATTTGTCTGGATCTATTTTATAGTATCTTGATTTCTCATAAAATCTTTAGTTTCCATTTGCTCCAATTTAATTCTGAAGGAACTATTCTCTTCCATGAACTTTTGAAATTCCTTTTCCATCTGCTAAATTTGGCTTTTTAGGGCATTCTTCTCCTTATTGTTTTTTTTTTTTGGGGGGGGGCCTCTTTTGCCATTTGTGTTAGTCTATTTTTTAAGGTATTATTTTCTTTAGTCAGGTTGTTGACTCACTCTTCACGATTTTCTTGCATCATTCTCATTTCTCTTCCCAATTTTTCTTCCACTTCTCTTAATTGATTTTCAAAATCCTTCTTGAGCACCTCCATGGCCTGTAAGCAGTTCATATTTTTCTTGGAAGCTTTTGATACAGGTGTTCTGACTTCATTGTCTTCCTCTCATTCCATACTTTGATTTTTTTTTCCCCCGAAAAGGAATCTATGGTTTGATGGCTGTGCTTGCTTTAATTCCTCTGCTTCCTCATGTTGCTAGTCAATTACCTGACTTTTGTGCTCTTTGTCACAGTAGAACTCTGCTTCCAGATTGCAGAGAGCTATGTCCTAAATTGCTGGGGGTTTTGCAGCTGCCAGACCTATTAGGAGGGTGCTGTCTCTGCAGCTCCCACAAGCTCTGGCCCACTGACCACACACCCCAGGACCTCCACCTAAGACAGTGATTCAGATCCAAGCAGAATAAAGCAAGAGTGATTACCCTCTGAATTGTCTCTTGGTCCACCTGTGATCTGTGGGCCAGGAGCTCTGGAGGAAGCCATGTGGGGCAGCAGCTGCAGCTGCCATGACTCTGCCACCTCTCACCCCTGGGGTAGTGGCCAGACCACACCTTTCCTTTCCAACAGAGTTCCTGCTGACCTTTTACTTGCTCTTTGACATTTATGGGTTGAGAAGTCTAGAAACCACCACAGCTGCTGGTTTTTCACCCTCCTGAAGTCTGCTCTAGCAGCTTCTGGTTGAGGGTGCCCTGGGGCAAAACCAAAAGGCTCATTTGGGACTGGGCATGGCTCCCAGATCAGTGTGATAGACCCTTCCTGTTGGCCTGCCAGACTGCCTTGAGCAGGAGATTTTTTTCTCTGTCATTTTGTGGGTTCTGTAGCTTTAAAATTAGTTTAGAGTTATATTTTATAGGTATTTGAGGTGGTTGTAGGGGGAGCTCAAGGAATTTCCTGCTTCTACATTGCCATCTTGGCTCTACCCTCAAGAGAGACAACTCTTAAACGGGTCAACAATCTCACTTTAGTTACAGATAAGTAGAAATACAAGCAGAAAAATTAACACAGAGATTCAACAGACTGGGCTCCTACTGTCTAAACAAAGTAATATAAGCACCTACATACACCACTGAACTGGGAAGGCACAAACCTCTGAATATTGGGGAGAGGGGACCTTTTAACAAACACCTAGTCAGAGTCCTGTCCAAGGAATAGAAAAGTCCTTCTCATAAACAAAATCTCATCTTTGAATCTCTATCTATCTAATCTATCTATCTATCTATCTATCTATCTATCTATCTATCTATCTGTCTGTCTGTCTGTCTGTCTGTCTGTCTGTCTATCAATCTATCTATCTATCTATGTCAATTCTTAATTAGTTTAGTATCAAAAAGTGTGAAAATCTTACAAGAAAGCATTCCATTTAGGCAAGTTCCTCCCTCAGTGGGCTCTATGTAACTCAGGATGTACCACAGCTCTGCCAGAGCTCAAAGCATTAAGACATCTATGATTGAACACATGTGGCCACATAGGCATATTAATGGACAGGGAAGATCTTCATATTCCATTCACATGACATATGTACATAGGGCTGATTGGTTCCATGGGAACTTAAGAGATCTGAAAATGAAATAGTGTGGAAGGATAAGAGAAGATGGCTCAGGACAGAGCTTTTGGGGCAGACACACAGAAGGCACTACCTTGAGTGGTTGATTGGTTGTTGTCCTTTGATTTGGAAGAGGACCAAAACATCATCACTATGCAAGTCAAATTTCAAGGTGTCCGACTGTGGCTGATGTAACCAATATGAGCTCAGAATGCTCTACCTTATTACCAAGGTAAGTGAACTGTCCGAGCAGTTTTTGGTACACAGTGAAGTTCACAGGGTCCAACACATCTCAAAACCTTCACCACTTCTGTTGCCAGGAACTCAAGGATCCACCAAGCCACAAACAAACAAAGGCTTATCCTGGTCATGCTCCTTCAGTCCTCTAGCAGTTTGGCTCGCCCTATATTATATATATTAAATATATATATATAATATATATTATATATATAATATATATATTATATATATATGAGCTATATATCTTTGCTTCTTCAGCATCTGAGACTACTAACTTTGGTGTATAATTTAAAAAGAAACAAAAATAAAACTAATGTTGTATCCAAGTGTAGTACACAATGAGATAGTTGGGTTAATAGATAGAGTGGTATCAAGAAGACATGAATTCAAATCTAGCTTCAGGAACTAGTTGTACGATAATGGTTAAATTCCTTAAGTTCTAAGTCTCAGTTTTCTTATGCTTACAGGTCTTATGCTTACAGGTCTGGCACAAATAGTCCATGTGAACATTTGAAGTGGATTCTCCAAATTTGTTCATCCTGCATTTTCCTTTGAGCTGCTTCAATTCTGCTTTGCTCATAGAGCACAGCTCCTTGTCTGATGTGGGCATGCCATGCTGAGTGGTCCTGTGCCAGTGTCTCTCATGTCACACAATTAATTCCAAAGTTCTTGAGAGAGACCTTGAGAGTGTCCTTGTATTGCTTCTTCTGACCACTGTGTGAATATTTGCCCTATGTCAGTTGTCCATAAAACAGTCTTTTTGACAAGCATACATTTTGCATTTGAACAATAAGGCCAACATATTGGCGTTGTGCTCTCTGAAGCAGAATTTGAATGCTTGGCAGTTCAGTTCAAGTAAGGACCTCAGTGTCTGGTACCTTATCCTGCCAGGTGATCTTCAGAATCTTCCTAATCCTGAAAGCCATTCAGTTTCCTGGCATAGTGCTGGTAGACTGTCCAGGTTTCACAGTCATACAATAATGAGGTCAGCACAATGGCTCTGTAGACCTTCAGTTTGATAGTCTGTCTAATACATCTTCTCTCCCACACCTTCCTTTGGAGCCTCCCAAACACTGGGTCAGCTCTGGAAATGCATGAGTCAACCTCATTATCAATGTATACATCCCTGGAAAGTGTTACCAAGGTAAGTGAACTTATCCTTAGCATTCAAAACTCTATTTGCTATAACTGATGGTTCCACATATGGATAGTATGGTAGTGACTAATGGAGCACCTATGTTTTCTTGGTGTTAATTGTTACCTTGATAAAGATACAACGAAAGGAAAAAGGAAGACATGGGTAGAAATAGGAAAAACCTACTTCTAGGGAAGTTATGAAAACCTAGGGAAAAGAGTATCAAGAAAAAGACATTTGATAGAAGATTCAAAGGCATGCACTGGCAATCATTGAAATATGAAAGAGTAACTCTAAGTACTGTTTTCCTTTCTTCCAAAGGTTAATACCTAAAATACCAAAACATGAAGCATTTTGTAGGACCCTTGTATCAACATTCTACCCTTGACTTAGCTCTGCAAAGACTCCTCAACTTTTATATTTTCTGGCAAGTCAGTGTTATGCTATTCTTCCAAGAAGCTGTAGGCACACTTCCCATGGTGCATCTGGCACCAACTGAGAAATCCAGTAACTCCCAAACTCTGGTAGTTGGAAGATTGCCTGCAAGGTTGGAAAAATCCATATTAGAATAACTATTTCTTCACCTATGTTCAGAGAAAGAAACACAAAGCAGAATGGGCAAAACAGAGACCTAAACTCAAGATCAACCAACTGAATCTCCATTCCACCTACCTTGTAACAGCATCAGGCATTTCTTCCTTATTCATTATTCATTGTATCATTCACACAAATTGTATTGTATTTTTTTTTACTGTGATTAATATATAAAGATGAAAATTTCTACCATCAAGGAGTTTATGATCCTAAATTTTATGCTTTTGATAAAAATAAAAAAAATGGACTAGTTCTATGAGCAAAAATAAAACCACATTTTATACATGACATATGCTTATATCTAAGGCTGAAGTTAGCTTAACTTTAATTCTTAATCTTTTGAAATGGAAATTCTACCTTTACCACTCAATTGAAAGTATATGAGAAAAAATTAATAATGAGTTATATATCTTTGCTTCTTCAGCATCTGAGGCTACTAACTTTGGTGTATAATTTAAAAACAAACAAAAATAAAACCAATGTTGTATCCAAGTGTAGTACACAATGAGATAGTTGGGTTAGTAGATAGAGTGGTATCAAGAAGACATGAATTCAAATCTTGCTTCAGGAACTAGTTGTATGATAATGGTTAAATTCCTTAAGTTCTAAGTCTCAGTTTTCTTATGCTTACAATGTGGATACTAATAGTACTTATATTACAGAAGTTTTTTTTAGGATCAGATGAGATATATACTATACATTTATATAATATTATGTATCTATGTATATATATATACATGCATATATATATACACACACACAATACCTATATACACATACATATATATACATGCATGCACATGTATGTATATGTATATATTGATATATAATACAATACAATAGATGGAAGTAGAGCCAAGAAGCTAAAGAAAAGGCAGGAAGTTGCTTGAGGTCTCCCCAATTTCCCTCGAAACAGCTTTAAATCACACCTCAAAATGAATTCTAGAGGACAGAATCCCCAAAAGGATGGGGTGAAACAATTTTTTTAGCCCAAAATAATTTTTAAGGATGGCAGGAAAAGTCTGTTTCATTTGGGTAAAAGGGGAGCATAATGCAGCACAGGCAGTGTCCAGGCAAACTAGTGGAAGGGCAACTAAGACCCCATTGTTCTGGCTCAACAGGCCGGTAATATAGAAGGCCATTTGTGAGGCTTCTAGCCCCAACATAGCAGGTTAGTAGTCAGGCCTGGCAGACCTGGAGGCCCTGGCATAGCCAGCTAGACTATACTGGGGACCAGTAGAGCATGTGAGCTTCCAGCCCCAGAAGTCCTGAGGAAGAAATCCAGTAACCAATTCCCTGTCCCCTAAGCAAGAAGCTTGGGACAGTACCCCCTGTACCACAGGAGCAGACTTTCAACTTTAAAAGTCACAAAATAAACTGGAAAATGAGGAAAGAAAAAACAAACAAAAGCCCTGATCACAGAAAGTTACTATGGCAACACAAAAGGTCAAAACACAAACTAAGAAGAGAAAAATACTATCAAAACACCTACATGTAAAGGTTCAAAGAGAAACATGAATTGGTCTCCAACCCAAGAAGATCTTCCCAAAGTGCTCAAAAAATATTTTAAAATGAAATAAGAAATGTGAAAGAAAAATTGGAAAGCAAAATAGGAGTTGCAGATGGAGTCTGCATATGTAGCAGAATCATGAAAAAAGAGTCAGCAGTTTGGAAAATGATGTGCAAAAAAAATAGAAAAAGAAAACAACTACTTAAAAACTAGAATTTGTCAAATGGAAAATGAGGCACAAAAATTCACTGGACAAAACAACTCCTTAAAAAGCAGAACTAGCCAAATGGGGAGATATGAAAGCTCACTGAAGAGAATATTTCCTTCAAAATTAGAATTAGGTAAATGGAAGCTAATTACTCTATGAGACATCAAAAAGCAATCAAAATCAAAAGAATGAAAACCAAAGAAAACATGTAAAATGCCTCATTGGAAAAACAACTGCCCTGGAAAATAGATCTAGGAGAGATGATTTAAGAATTATTTGACTACCTGAAAGACATGATAAAAAAAAAAAAAGAGCCTGTACAGCATCTTTCAAGAAATTATGAAGGAAAACTGCCATGATATACTTGAAGAAAAGAGTAAAATAGAAATGGAATGAATCTACCAATTACCTCCTGAAAGAGATGACTATAATATTTCTTGAAGTTTTCATTTAGGGATTGTTTTTAGGAGGTTGTCAGTGGATTCTTTCAATTTCTATTTTACCCTCTGGTTCTAGATTATCAGGACAGCTTTTCTTCATAATTTCTTGAAAGATGATGTCTAGTCTCTGTTTTTTTATCTTGATTTAAAAAATTTTTTTTTTAATTTAAAAATTTAAAAATTTTTAAAATTATCTCTCCTGGATCTATTTTTCAGGTCAGTTGTTTTTCCAATGAGATAGTTCAATTGTCTTCTATTTTTTTGTTCTTTTGATTTTTTTCTCTTGATTTCTCATAAAGTCACTAGCTTCTGTTTTCTTAATTCTAATTTTTAAGGAATTATTTTTTTCAGTGAGATTTTGGACCACTTTTTCCATTTGACCAATTCTGTTTATTTTTTAAGGCATTCTTCTCCTCACTGGCTTTTTGGACCTCTTTTACCAATTGGCCAATCTGTTTTTAAGGTGTTATTTTCTTCAGTATTTTTTTTTGTGTCTCCTTCACCCAATTGTTGACTCATTTTTAATGATGTTCTTGCATTACTCATTTCTCTTCTCAATCCTTTTTGAGCTCTTCCATGGCATGAGATCAATTCATATTTTCTTGGAGGCTTTGGATATAGAAGCTTTGTCTTTATTATCTTCTTCTGACTGTATTTTGATCTTCCTTGTCATCATAGTAACTTTCAGAGTTTTCTTTTTTGTTGTTTGCCCATTTCCCCACTCTATCACTTGACTTTCAACTCTTTGTTAAAGTAAGGCTCTGCTTTCAGGGTAAAGGACAAACTGTCCCAAACTTCTGTTTTCAGAGATACTCCTTTTAAGCTGTTGTGATCTAATGATAGGAATTTACTACTATTCTGACCTGTGCTCTGGTCTATGAGTGACCACAAACATTCTTTTATGGCCTGGAACTGTGGGGATGGTTGCTGCTTTACTGTGGCTGTAACCTCTGGTGTGCTAGTGCTCCTTCTTGCCCTGGGACTGCCACCTAGGACTGTGACCCACATCTTATTATGGGTTAAGCAACAGAGCTCTGCCCCTAATAAATCAAAACACAACATAAATAAGAAAGAAGTTAAAGAGATGTAATAGATCTCTGTAAAAAAATTGAATGAAGATAGAAAGGAATATATCTTTTTCTCAGTGATGTATTTTTCTCAGTGATATATCTTTTTCTCATGACAACTATGTAAAAAATGACCATGTGATAAGCCATAAACATCACAATTAAATGCAGAAAGACAAAAATATTAAGTGTATCTTTTTCAGATCCTGATACAATAAAAATTACACTTAATAAAAGGCCATGGAAAGATAGATTAAAATTTATTGGAAACTAAATAATTTAATCCTAAAGAATGAATGGTTCAAAGAACAAATCTTGATTAATAATTTTATCAAAGACCATGACAACACTGAGAAAACCTACCAAAATTTATGGGATGCATCCAAAGCAGTACTTCGGGGAAATTTTATATCTCTAAATGCTTACATTAATAAAATAGAGAAAGATTAGATTAATGCATGCAACTAAAAAAAACTAGAAAAAGAATTTAAAATCCCCAATTAAATACCAAATTGGAAATCTTGAAAATGAAAAAAAGAGATTAATAAGACTGAAAGTAAGAAAACCATTGAAGTAATAATTACAACTAGGAACTTGCTTTATGGAAAATTAAATGAAATAGATAAACCTTTGGTTAATTTGATTTAAAAAAGAAAGAAGTAAACCAAATTAGCAGTATAAAAAATGAAAAGGATGAATTCACCAACAATGAAGAGGAAGTTAAAGCAATAATTAAGATATATTTTTCCCAATTGTATGTCAATAAAAATATAAATTTCTCAGATTAATTGAAAAGGAAATAGAATGCTTACATAACTCCATTTTAGGAAAAGAAATTGAACAAGCCATCAGTTAATTCTGTAAGAAAATATTCCTGGGACCAGAAGGATTCAGAAGTGAATTCTATCCAACATTAAAGAACAATTAATTCCAATATTATATAAAATATTTGGGAAAATAGGTGAAGAAGGAGTCCTCCCAAATTCCTTTCTGATACAAACATAAACCAGGAAGAGCCAAAAAATAGAAAGAAAATTATAGATCAATATCCTAAGTGGATATTGATGCAAAAGGACAGCAAAGCAGGTTCAATATTAGGAATACTATCTACATAATTTTATATATAAATAACAAACCCCAAATAAATCACACAATCATCTGAATAGATGTAGAAATAGCTTTTGATAAAATATAACACCAATTCCTATTAAAAACACTAGAAATTTTTCATTTTATATCTATCAGATCGACTGAAATGATTGAAGGGGAAAACGACAAATGTTCAAGGGGATATGGAATAATTGGTGTACCAATTCATTGTTGAATTGTGAATGGATCTAATCATTTTGGAGTGCAATCTGAAATTATTCCCAGAGAGTTAATAAACTTAATGTAGTGATATTACCTCTAGGTCTATTTCCAGAGATGATGAGGGGGAAAGGAAAAGAACTTATATGTTCTAAAACAGTGATATTGATTTAAGAAAAATTTTGAGCCAAAAAGTCAAGTGGATTTTGGCTATTACAAATAGCCAAATTAACTGCAAAGGACATAAGAAGACACTCCCTGCTTCCAAAGAAATAACTGAAAAATAAAAGTACACATAGAATAATTTTACATATATATGTATATATATATATATATACACACACATACATGTATACATATATAGTTGTGTTTAATTGTAGCCATCTTTATGGGGAGAGGGAAGAAAAAAGGAGAAAGAAATTTAACATGATATCTTTATTATATATTTTGAAAGAATGGCAAGTTGTACATAATAGATCTACAGCTTCATGTCTGATCGACTTTTTTTTCATTACACTGTTATTCCATAGATTAATAAAAAAAAAAAAAGATTAAAAAAAACCCTAGAGAGCATAGGAATAAATGGAGCTTCCCTTGAAATGATAAGTAGTATCTATCCAAAATCATCAGCAAGCATTACCTCTAATGGAGACACACTAGAAACTTTCCTACTAAGATCAGAGTTGAAGCAAGACTGCCCATTATCACCACTATTATAAAAGAAGAAAAAGAAATGAAAGAAATGAGAATAGGCAATGAGGAAACAAAACTATCACTCTTTGCAGATTTGAAGATATACTTAGAGAAGCCTAGAGAATCAACTAAAAAAGCTACTTGAAATAATTAGCCTCAGCAAAGGTTCACAATATAAAATAAATCCATATAAATCATTAGCACTTCTATATATTGCCAACAAAGCTCAATAGCAAGAGACAGAAATATAAATTCCAGTTAAAATAGCTATAGATGGTATAAAACACTGGGAAGTACTGCCAAGACAAACCCAGGAACTCTATGAATGCAAAATTCATCTGAAAACTGCTTATTCATATCCTTGGACCCTGTATCAATTGGGCAATGACTTGTATTCTTTTAAATTTGATTCTTTTTCTATGTATTTGAGAAATGGGGCCTTTATCAGAGACACACTGTAAAAATTGTTTCTGAGTTTGGGTTGTATTGTATTCGTTTGTGCAAAAACTTTTTAAATTTTATGTGATCAAAATTATACATTTCACATCTGATAATGTTTTCTATCTATTGTTCAGTCAAAATTTCTTCCCATCTCTGTTGATCTGATACATGAACTATTCCAAAATTACAAAAAAAAATGTCAGATCTAAACAATTGGAAAAATATCTGTTGTTCGTGGGTAAGCCAACCCAATATAATAAAAATGGCAATTCTCCCTAAATTAATTTACTTATTCAGTACCATGCAAATCGAATTACAGAAGAAATTTATAGAGCTAGAAAAATACTAACAAAATTCATCTGAAAGAAAAAAAGATCAAGAATGTAAAGAAAAAAAAAAGAATGTAAAGAAAATTATTGAAAGAAAATGTAACGGAAGTTGGCTTAGCTGTATCAGATTTCAAACAATATTATAAAGTAGCAATCATCAAAACAATCTAGTACTGGCTAAGAAATAGAATGGTGGATCAGCAAAAAATAATTAGGTACAGAGGACACAGTAGTAAACAGCT
>JAQQSV010018039.1:0-11480 GCA_028646515.1 Pseudochirops corinnae | reverse complement strand
ATATATATGTGTGTAGGGCTTATATATGTAATTTTAACACAGGAATGCTATAATACTGGAAACTATTGCTTAAAAGAAACAGGAAGGAAGAAAATAATTTAAGTAGGACTCTATTTCCAAAGAAGCAAGAAAAAAATAAAATTCAAAATAATTTCAGGGAAAGAAAATAAACATTTCCCAGACAAGCTCCCACTTCTAACAGATATGTGTGTAGTGACATATACTGAGTTAAAAGAAGCCAATTACCACTGCTTAACTAGCCTCCTTTATAGAATTTGCCTTTATTTGCCGTTTTTTTTTTTTTAGGTTATCACCTATACCCTTCTGGGGAATGGGTTTCCTTTCAAAACTACAGAGAGAAGAGAAAAGAAAAATGCCTTAGGCAAATATCTAGAAAGAGCAATTACAAGACACTTACAAAAACCTAGCAGAATACTGACTCTCTGGGTTTAGACATTAGTACAGATTCTCTTGCTATTCTCTGCCCTAGAGAAGCTATAATAACATGAATTAAATCCTTTATCTACTCTGAGACCCCAGTTTTGTCACAAATGGTTCCAAAAGTAAAATCATAATAATAAAATATCTGAATGAATAAATAAACAAGTATACATCACTCTCCTTGTGTATTTTGCTACCAAATAACCCTCCTTTGGGGTGAATTCACTCCAAGGACATACACAAATCTGTATTATGTGAAATATAATGTTGTCTTGTAGAATTCATTTCTATAAATTCATTTCTAAAAAATGATGAAACAGCAAACAAAATAAAGAATAAGAAAGTAAGGTTTTTCTCTCCCTTTTCTCAGAGAATAAGAATGTGAAAGCAGAGACTGAGAGATTAAGAATAGCCCATTCTGTCTCAGCAGATCAGTACTCTGTACCTGCTTTGTCTGGCTTCTTTTCAGGCCCCATCTTTGAAAGTCTTTGTACTGATACGTAACATCCTCTTCTCTTCACTCCTGGGTTGGTGCCTCAATTAATATTGTTTTGCTCACTGCAATAGTGTCTGCTTGTCTTTCTGGAAGTGGCCCTAATTCAATTCATGCTGTCAACCAGCTGCTTTGGCCATTTTTCTGCCTTTCATTTTACTCATGGTGGTGCTTCCAGCTTGTGTCCTTTTTGGATGACTTCCACTGATGGTGTCACTTCTCAAATGGTGCTCTCTCCTCTCTCTGTTAGAATAGGGCACAGAATAGTGTTTTAAACACAATAGAAACCCTTTCAGCCTCTGGATGAAGGTATACTGGGCATTTTGGTCCAGAAGATCAGGGCCTCACCTCCAACATCTATTCCAATTTCTTGGCAACCCTCAGAGGACTCTCCAAATATTAGGTTGTATGAATAAACGCAACTAGCAAGCTTGTGGTAGATTATGATTGTGTGAGGGGCAGGTATTGAGATGATGAGAATATCTATATAATATTCATTAGGAGAGCATCTGGAGACTTCTATAATTAAATCATTTAGTAATTCAGATCAAAAATGACAGTAGTCTTATTATTAATGCAACCTTTTTAAGCTATCTTTTAAGTTTTATCTTTGTTTGTATATGTGTGTGTATACGCATATACATGAATGTATGTATGTATGTATACAAATGTGTGTATATATATATATATATATATATATATATATATATAGTCTCCATTAAAATGTAAGCTGATTCAGAGCAGCACTGTATTTTGTTTCCACTCTATTTATTTTATTTATATGTATATGTTATCTCCCCTATTAGAATGCAAGCTTCTTGGGGGCAGGGACTGTTTTAGAAAAGCTCTTCCAACCCCATTTGCACTGGCAGGCTGGGTCCTCAGAGGAAAACTGAATCCTTTCCTTTGAAGGTTCTAAAGATAACCCTGAAGGATTGACAGTTGTTTTTTCTAATACACACACACACACACACACACAAACACACAGGTAGTAAGTGTTGTATCTGAGGCTGGATTTGAACTCAGGTTCTCCTGACTCCAGGCCTGATGCTCTATTCACTGTGCCACCTAGCCATCCCTAATTCTATATATATTATAAGGCCCAATTGGTGTGCTTCAGTCTCCCTCCACCCAGTGTCTATTACTTCATATCAATTAATTATGTAGGGTTAATTAGCTTTTGCTCTTCAGTCTTTCAGTCATATTCTACTTTTCATGACTGATGGATCATTGCATTCCAAGCCCTTCTATCCTCTACTATCTTTCCTAGTCTGTCCAAGTTCAAGTTCATTGGTTCCATGACATTATCTATACATCTCATGATCTCCCATTGACATTTCCTTTTGCTTTCAATCTTTCCTAATATCATGGTCTTTTCCACAAGTCCTATTTTCTCATTACAATGTCAAAGTATTTAAGCTTCAACTTCAGTATTTGATATTCCAGTGAATAGCTTGAATTAATTTCTTAAAGAATTGATTTATTTTATTTCCTTGCCATCCAAAGGATTGTACAAAGTCATTTCTAGCACCACAATTTGAAAGCATCACTTCTGTGGCCCTCAGGTATCCTTATAGCCCAACTCTCACAGCCATTCATTGCTATTGAAAAAAAAAAAACATAGCTTTATCTATGTAGATCTTTGTTGACAAAGTGATGTCTTTGCTTTTTAGTATGCTGTCCAGATTTGTCCAGGCTCCTCATCTGTAAAATGAACTAGAGAAGGAAATGGCAAGCCACTTCACTGTCTTTGCCAAGAAAATTCCAAATGGGGTGACAAAGAGTCAGACAATTGAAAACAACTGAACAACAACAACAAAACCAGATTTAGCAAAGCTTTTCTTCCAAGTAGCAAGTGACTTTTAATTTCATGAGTACAGTAACCCTTTGCAGTGATTTTTGAGCCCAAGAATATAAAATCTGCCACCATTTCTTCTCTTTCTATTTGCAAGGACATGATGAGACCAGCTGCCAAGATCTTTGTCTTGTGTGTATGTGTGTGTGTGTGTGTGTGTGTGTGTGTGTGTGTGTGTGTTAGATGCTAAGTTTCTGGCCAGAAAGGGGGTATTTATTAAAGTGTTACACTAAAAAAAAACGTTGGCACAAAATAATCCTTTCTCCCCCAAATCTATAACACATTCTTCCACAAGAACATACAAAGTCTCAGGACTACACTCCAGCTTAGAGTGCAGTTGTGCCACAGAGTTAACTCACAGATTCTAGGCTCTAGAATTTCTTTTCTCCCTTTCATGGGGAACTCCTAAAGTTTGCCTTAGGCATGGTGCAGGTTTTTTCTGGGTTTCTTATAGTCTTGAAACTTGTTTTATTAATTATTTCTAATTTGTCCTTATGTCTGATACATAGACTATTAACAGCTGCTACTGTCCTGGGGATGATACTAGGACATGAATGAGTCCAAACCTTCTAAATGTTCAACATTTTTGAGGCTCTGCCCTGCTCAAAAAAGGTAAGAAATGTAGTCTCTAGTTTTCTTTCTCCCTACCAAGAGGGAAAGATCTGGAAATTCTCTTTTCTTGTCACTACTAGGATCTTCTGAATTCCAAAGATGATCTGCCCTTTTGTATAAAACCCACAAGTGCCTGAGTCTCTTCAACCAATGACAATATACTACCTGTGGAGAGACACTACATTTCATTCAATGACTTTCAAGGAATTCTCCCTCCTCATATAGCCTTTGATTGATTCAATAGAGATATCTAGTCTTTAGTTTGTACCTTTGATTCAATTAGGAAGTTCTCCAGGTCTTTATAATTACTGAGGTAAGGGAATAGAACACCATGCTCTCTTATATTCACATATCCTTACAGTCCAGCTCAGGAAAATAACACCAGCAAATAGTGCTCAGTAAGTGGCTGTGTGATTGGTTGATTAAATTCACTTGATTAATGTCAACCAGGGAAGACTATAGGAATGTCGTCTTTTCTGCAATTGCATACAACAAAGTTGGAAGATGCTGAAATGTAGACACCCCTAAATGTACAGAAAGTCATTTTATGATAGGCATCTCATTCTGGTTACCATATGTATTTAAATAAGCAGCCCAAATATGGGAACAATTTTATTTGGAATCTTTTGGAGATGCATCTTTTTAGTACACCAATAACTATTTGGTCTGGAATTGCTCCTAAGGCAGTATGAAATTGCTTACACAAACGCAGATCAGCAGCTGCCTTCCATTTTATAGTCTTGGAGATAGGGTACTTATTTTTTTGGTGGGGGAGAGGAGTAAGGGCCCCTTGGGCTATCTGATGAAAACTATTGACCTCTTCTCAAAATAATGTTTTTTAAATTCATAAAATAAAGCACAAAGGATTACAAAGGAAATCAATTATATGGAAATACAGTTGTAATTTTGTTTTCCCCATTCAGGTTCATGAAACCCGTCCAGGAGTCACAGTTTGAGGACCTCTGTCTTACAGGGTTGCACTGAGAGTTTTTAAGTGTCTTGATCAAATCACACAGGCAGAATGTGTTAGAATTATGAATTAAACACTAGGCTTTTGTAATGGTAATACTAATTTGAAGATCTTTCCTGTCTTTTAATAAACCTAAGGGGATTTGTAGATCTTCTGTGGCCTTTAGTAGGCCAAATGTAATCACATAGAGCCTGTGGTGGGAAGAGTTTGCTGAAAGGGTGAAGCAGAGACCAGAGGAAGGTGGTAGTCAGAGCAGTTTGAACAGCAGAAGGGAAGAGGAGGCAGGCAAGGAAACAGGTATGCTTGTCAGTTTTTGTTTGTGGGAAGGCTTTGGAATAGTGTTGCTTTCTGCAGTGTTATTGTATATAGATTTCTTTGTTGTTATGATGAATTCAGTTTTCTGGTGTTGGGATTTGGCTTTCTGGTGTCTAAATAAATATTTTTCTTCTGTCTTCTATGGAGAGTCTGTAATGTTTTAGATTCAGAACTATGCCAGCATATACATAGTCACCATTAGTGCTGTGAATATCATGTTGGTGATATAGCTTCCTAAAACCAGGAACATCCTTTCCATTACACCACTCAAACTTTATCAGACACAAGCATACACACACACACACACACACACACAAATCACATTTACATCCACATCCACACAAACACAAACATACAAATAACTATACCCAACCCTACCCCTACACAGTTACACTTCTTCACAAAAAATATCCCCCTACACACACACACACACACACACACACACACACACACAAACACACACAAACACTTTGGTGTACATGTGAATGAATATATCTGTGTCTGTTAAATAAGCTAGATTTGTATTGGCAAATTTCCAAAGAAATATCCATAGAAAGTCCTAGAAGTCATTTGTAAAACTTAAATGCTTATTTCTGAGATCAAAAAAAAAACAAAACAATATTTTGCTTCAAATATTATGTTGAAAAATTTGAACACTGATGTGAAAATTTTTGAAAGGCTTTCATGGTTTTGAAGACAGTTACTAGCTCCTCTTGTGTACTTATGTAGAAGGTGAATGTCTCCAAATGTTATTTTTATGAGATGCCAGGGAGGTTTTTTAATTCATCCAATATTGCAGAAGTCATTAATGTTAGTCCTAAAACTCAAATCCAGCTCCTAATTCCTAATTCAATCTTCTTCCCATTGCGCTGTCTTCCTTCTCGTGTGTCCTCAGTTTCTCTTTAAATGCTTTTCAGTTTAGTTATGGTTGAGTTTAATTTCACCAGAACAGCTGAAATTGATATTTTAAGATTTAAATTTTATTTTGTTTTCAATCAACAAGACTGGATTCTTTCAAGTCTTATTAAAATATCACCTCCATGACTCCTTCTCAATAATCTTTAATTCTAGTCTGTAGTCTGTATCCTCTCTTGAAAATCTCCACTGTATCTTACTTATGATTTCTTTGTTCATAGATACAGATATTTGTTTGTTATCTCCCCAATTAAATTGTGAGTTCCTTGGGAGTAGGGACCATTTTTTTTTTAAATTAACTTTCCTATGTGATTTAGAGTTACTGGCAATTTTTTTTTGTTTGTTTTTTTAAGACCTTTTGAAATAAAATATATGGACCTTTTTTGGTCATGATTTTCAAGTAGTCTGGTGATTTTTCAAATTATTTCTCTTTGATCTGTTTTATAGGTCAATTATTTTTGCTATAAGTAATTTACATTTTCTTCCATTTTTTCAGACTTGATATTTGTTCAGATTTGGATACTTGTTTTTGTTTTTCTCCTGGAGTCATTAATGTCTATTTGGTACATTCCAATTTACAGGTAGTTTATAGCTGGATAAGATTTTATACCTCTTGTATCAGACTATTTATTTCCTTTCTCATTCTTTCTTGCATGTTTCTCATTTCTTTTTTGCATGTTTCCCCTCCAGTTCTCTTTCTTCCTTCATAGAAAATATTTTAACTCTTATATTAAATCTTCCAGAAATTCTAGTTGAATTAGTGCCCAAGCTGTGTTCTTCTTCGAGGAGTTCCTTCTAAAAGTTTTGGAACCCTTCTCTTGTTCCAGGTTTCTGTCTAGAATGTTTATAACAAGATGCCTTTTCATGAGGAGACCTTTGTGTTTGTTTAGTCATTTCTCCAGCCTACATTGTCAGTTGAGATTTTTTGTTAGGGCGGAGCTCTATGAGAGCTGGAGGGAATGTCTGGATTGATCCTGTTCCTGTCTTCTTTTTACTTCAAAATTTTAAGGACAAGACAGGTTGAGTGATGTGCAGGTTTTCATTGCTCCCAAATACATTTGATCATGGACAAAGTCTGATTGCTCCTCCCTTTGATCTGGGATTCCTGCCCTACTTGATCCTCTGATGGCTTTAGAATGGGATGGAAGCTAGAACTGGGACTCTATTCTACTTTTGGAGTCTAAATTGCCCAGTCGTTTCTTGTGTCTGAACCTGAGTCTTACCTGGTACATAGGTGAGGGCCAAGTACTGGTCCTCATTTTGGTTCCTGTTATGAGAATCAGCCGATCTTCCCTTCCCCAAGGCACTTTGATAAGCTTAAGTGGCTCTGAGAACCTTCCCTAATTTGAAAGTATACTCTGCTCCCTAATAGGCTGAATGCAGTCACGTGGAGCCTGTGGCAAGAGGCTGGTTCTTCAGGAATGCCCACACCTTATTACTTTGTGATTGGGCAGTAGGTCAAGAGGGCTGTGACATTCTCTTATCCAGGAGAAGGCTATATATATCCTGATGTGAGTTTTTTGCTTTGGGGCTCACTTTGTAAAGAGTTGTGTGATTTGGCCAGACAAGACTCTGGGAAGCTGTTGAGTCCCCCAACTTTGAAAAAACCCAGATGTTGGTGCTTCCCTCTCTGGTAACTGACTAGGTATAGATGTAATGGTTAGATGGCTGGAAGCCCGTCTGCGGATCTGTTTCTCTGCCTGCTTTTAACTACTGTTTGTATTCTCTTTGCATTTTCTGAAGTTTAGGGTGCTGACTTTTCCCCCTGAACTAGGTAAGTGATACACGTTTGATTGATTAAAGTAAGATATTGAGTTGCTTTCTTTTAGAAGAGCAGATCTAAGAACCTTTGGTAGCGGCCATCCTGGGTATACTAGGGTCCTTGCTGTTACAATTCCCCACCATAAGGGACAGATCTCTTCAATCTGCCTTAGATTTGTGACCTCAAAATGGGTAGAGAGTAACAGAGCTGCCAGTTAACCCGTTTATGGACACTACAAATGTTTTGGACTCACCATGATTGATCTAGGACGACATCTTGCTTTGGTTCACACTTTCTCCCTGTGTTGGCATACTCTGTATTGTTCATTCTTTGACAGATCTCATCCCCTGTTTCTGTAAACTAGACCTGCACAATATACAATCTGTGAAAGACTTGTGGCCCACCAAAGGATTTTGAGCAGCCCATGAAAAATGTAGGGTTATGATTATGCACTCTCTTGTTTGTCATGTGACTCCGGCAACCAATGATCTCAGTCTGTCTCTAGTCTAGCCTATCTGTGGCCCAAAGACATTTATAAGTTGTTTAGGTCTGCCACAAATCTTTCTCTTTATTTCCCTATGCCAACACAGGCTATGAAAAAAAAATGTCTCACTGTGATAATTTCTTTAACATACTAATAAGGATTTTGTTTGAATCATTTTCTAAATTGATTTGGAGGAGTGATTTGTACTTCTTGCTGCTTTGCCATTTTGGCCCTATCTCTCAATGTCATTGATTATAATTGCAATTGAAGCACCTGGCACCAACTGTCCCTGGGTCCTGCTATACCTCTTTTGTACCATTCCACTCAAAGGCATACCAGGATGAAATTTCCAGCAATGAACCACCAATTTGACCACTACCACTAAGGGTAATAATAAAGAAGATTGAAGGGTAACCCAGGCAAGCAAGGAAATCTAAATTCTTGAAGAGTTTAAGTGGCAACATCATTGTAACATCTCCCCAACAAAATGTATATATACAGGATGATCAGTGACTTTAAAAATCACTTTTAATGTAATTAGCAAAGATTTTCTAAAAGTTAATAGCTTCTTGAACATTTTGAAATTATTTGAGTAATTGAATATCTGTAAAATGGAATCATCACATTTTAAATGTCCTTTAAGCAAAAGCAATTTGAGTATAAAGACAAAGATTTTGTTATAGATAGAAAGATAGAGATAGAAAGAGAGAGATAAATAGATAGATAGATAGATAGATAGATAGATAGATAGATAGATGGACAGACGGATGGACAGATGGACAGATGGATGGATGGATGGATGGATGGACATATACATATGTAGCAATGATATGCTTAAAGTAATGTTACATTTAATTAAAATTAATAGGCTGAAAAATAAGTTTATATTGAGAAAAATATGTTGGTTAAAAAAACTTTCAAAGATGATAGGAATTCCTCCTCATTTTCATGCAATAAAATATATTTTTTTCCCCTTCATCACTCATATAACAAATGGATTAAATTGTCAGGAAATTTAAATGTATGCCAACAACATATTTCCTTTTAAATGTGATTGAATGATAATGAAAGAACTGATTATGTTTATTTGAAGGGAATTCTTTTACTCTACTGAGTTTGAGACTTCTTTATACAAAAGCTTGAGATTTAATATATACATGATTTGTGGTCAGATCTTTGATTCTGCTCCAGAATTAAACTCACGTAGCTATGTGTTTCAATTTTACTACCTGCATCACTGCCCATTAAGGTCTCTATTTTCTTATTGAATCCCTTAATAGAATACACTATTTTCATGAGAAATCTTTCATCTCCCTTTCCCAATTTAGAAACTTCTAAGTCTGCAGAGGGGTATACTCATCTGCCCTCCCCCCACTCTCTTTTTGCTTTTTGACAAGCCAAGGTATTCAATGTACTGTGTCAAGAAGTTATGAACAAGTAATTTCCCTGATTTTCTCCTAATCAGAAAGGTGGAAATTGTTTAATATGTAAACAGAGATGATAATAAATTATGTTTCATTGACAAAATCCTTATATTCCAGTGTTATATGTAACTATTTTAATGGCAGGGAATAAGGGGGCAATTTTGTTGGCAGATATTTTATTTGATTGCTTTTGTTGTCAGAAAAAACACCTATGTTTCATAGTTCTGGCTGGCCATATAAAAGACTGTGAAAAACTTTTGGTTTCTGCTCCTCCTAAAGAATGAAACACTCAGCCTATGGGAAGTAGATATATGAATTTTTAGTGTAATTAGTATTTCCCTCTAGGAATATTTTTCTGACCAATGATGAGTGATTTTCTTGGTGAATATAGGGACAGAGAAGTATAACAAGACAGAGGTGCCACCAGTTCTAGTAGAAATATTACAGATATGTCTTCTTTTGAAATTTTATTCTAGAATGCTCTTACTTCATTTTATTTCTTCACTTTATAGAAGTTTTTCTTTCCTTGTTTGATTCCTGCTATTCTGTTGGTTTTAGGAATCTTAACTCCTAATGTCACCTCCATTGAAAGTTGGAATATAGTTGAAATGTTCCTAAAAAGATACTTTTCCAGAGCATCTTTTTAAATCCCTCAGTAATAATCATCTTCCTTCCTCTTATCTGCTGGTGCTCTGCCCAAAGGACCTTGGAAGATATCTGTGGGTTTACCTGCTATATTTCTTTCTCAAGGATCATGCCTTAAATGCAAATTACTCTGATTCTCAGTGATTGGCCAACAACAGATCCGAACCCAAATCATACTTGGTCATTGTTTGGGAGCTGAATGTCTCAGAATGAACATAAATAGCAATTTATCTGTTTTGCACAGAAATCCTGAGGGACTCTCCC
Organism: Pseudochirops corinnae; assembly: GCA_028646515.1. Taxonomy (NCBI): domain Eukaryota; kingdom Metazoa; phylum Chordata; class Mammalia; order Diprotodontia; family Pseudocheiridae; genus Pseudochirops; species Pseudochirops corinnae. Next base: position 1,300 of record JAQQSV010018039.1, on the reverse strand, counting down.
TCCCACATTGATTTTTTTTAAATAGGTAAAAGAGAACATTCTTTGCTTCATTTTTTACCTAGCCATAATCACTGAATAGGCATTGCCTCAAACTGGTCCCTATTAACTTAGTTTAAAAGGGTCAAGGTCCCTTTCTGCATTGATGCCATCTCCAGTTGTCCTGATCTATATCTTGCCACTGGGCCACTTTCTCTCACTGAAGAGAAAGTGAGGCTGGTGACTTTGCAGCCCTCTCTCATTTAAATCCAATTCATTTGCAAGTCATGACTTCACCTTTCTAATGTCATGGTCCTCTTTGAGAATGAAGGACAAACAATGGTTAGTGAAATAAAATCTGGGAGCCATCTGTAGAATTCTACTAACTCTATCCTGTCTATTACTTAGTGACAATCATGATGTAGAATTAAATATTCATGAAAATGTAGAGGGGCTAATGGTACAATCCTAAGATATAGGTGTTAAGACTGGAATTCTCAATATTAAAGTACCAAGAATACATTTTCAGGATGAATCACGATAAGAAATTCTTTTGCTCCTTTGGGAAATGACGTCATTATGCATATTTCTACAATTTTCCATAACTAGTCCTGCTTATAAGGTCTTTGAAATTTTGCTTTCAATAGGACTTTTAAGTGCTAATCGCTTTGTCTTAAAATTTCTTTCTTTTTTAATATATATTTAGTGTCCACAGAAAACTAGAAAATTTCTATTTCTTGAATCATTTCAGTTTCATGACTGTGTTAAAAGCTATAAAAATGTAGAAGAAATACCTAAAATGAATTACCCATCAGGTTCCATGTGTTCCTAATGGGCTATATTTTGCAATGATAGTCAACAATTTGAATAATATTTATTAATGTCACTGCATTTACACTGCCAATATTTATAACAGGGAGAATATGAGGGCATGGAATTTATTGCTACATCACAAATGAAAGACTGGAAATAAATTGGCTGGTTGGTACTATGGCATGAAAGTGCTTATTTGTTATCATTTTAATTGAGTGTCTAAACCAAGCAGCAATATTTGCATATGGAAATAATTTAGATTTGTTAAAATTTATTGTATTTGCTATGCTGCATTCTGTATTAGGTGCAAATAAAGTTATGAATTATAGATATTATTCTGGAAAAGTATTGATTAGGCTTCAGGTTGTAACAGCAAGCACCCTAGCATACCCAGGGTGGCTACTAGCACAGGTTCTTAGATCTGCTTTTCTACAGGAAAGCAACTCAAAATGGGTTAACAATCTTACTTTAATCAAACATATCATTTACCTAGTTCAGGGGGAAAAGGCAG
>JAQQSV010018038.1:0-11480 GCA_028646515.1 Pseudochirops corinnae | reverse complement strand
GTGGTACCTCACAGTTGTTTTGATTTGCATTTCTCGAATCAATAGTGATTTAGAGCATTTTTCCATATGTTTAAAGATATATTTAATTTCTGCCTCTGAAAATTGCCTGTTCATATCCTTTGACCATTTGTCAATTGGAGAATGACTTTCTACAAGCTTTCCAATGACACTAAGACTTTGGGGACATGGTTTGAATCAAACACATGCATATACTTTGTGATCAAGTGTAAATGGAATTTGAGTCTTTGGACTCCAAATCCAGGGGCCTTTCAACAATATGGTAACACAAACTCTTTATTTCACAGATGAGGAAACTGTGGGCCAGGAAAAAGAAGAGACTTTGTGGTCATATTATTAATAAATGACAAAACTAGGGGTTTTGGACCTATTATTTCATTTTAATTCCAATCCTTTCACTACATCATAGAGAGACAAAATGTTAACTCTTCCTGCCCTTCCTTTTCTCTTCCAATCTCTATTTATGCCCAGGTTTCTCCTTCCTTCCCTCTAAAAGCTCTTCCTCCTCTAAATCCTTATTTCTATGAATCATTTGCATTGGCACAAAATTGGCCAACTTTGGAAAAATACTTTATTGATGTTAACTTTGCAATAACTAAATAATTAATAAGGAGAAAGAAAGCCTTCAGTTTTAACTTCCAGTTTGTAATTGTTTTACCTACAATTGTCTCCATGAGCTGATTTTCTCATCTTCCCCTAAGTTGTCAATGCAATGTGTTTGGACCCTGGGTAAAATTTCCTTGGGTACATGTTCCCTGTGACCCTGAACTACTTTTCAATTGAATGTCTATTTCCCTTGAGGAAAACAAAACAAAACAAAACAAAAAACTACCTAACTGAAGTTAATAGATCACCACATAAACAACACAGATGTTCATTAATAAATACGGACATATTACTTATTAAAAATTCATGTGTACATGATAGAATGTGATATCCCCAGAGCAGAGCCAGAACAAGCCAGACTGAACTTTGCCCCCCACAAGGCCTTGGGTTTGGGCAGGAGTCAGATGAATTATTAATCTCTTGATAAACCTCTGAAATTTGGATCTAGCTCCACATACAGCTGAAGATCTCCTTTCCTGACATGTAGGACCCTCTCAACACGGTCAGGGGTTCCTCAAATGTTGTTTTTATTTCTTGGTACATAAAGTCCTGCACTAGAATGGCTCTATGGGGCTGCCAACCTTGGGTTTTACTCTGGGTCAGAACCAGTCTCCTGTTGGCCAAGTTGGCTTCAGGCTAGGGAGGGTTAATTGTGCCCAGGGATTTGTGGTACATCATAAAAAAACACTAGACTAAGACTTAAGGGGTTATGGGCTCAAATTTCAAATCTGACAGTTACTATTTGTATGATCTTAGGAAAGTCACTTTACTTCCCTCAGCTTTCTCATTTGTAAAATAAGGGGCTTGCATGGGGTGGTCTCTCAGATACTCCACTTCCAAATCTGTTATCAATATCATCTTAGCTTGCCTGTGGTATACATAGTTGAAAGGATTTCCCACAATGGGAATAACTTTTACTTGCAAAAATCATAGAATCTTAAGTTGTTTGTGTATTTCAATTAAAAAAAATACCTACTAATAATAGTTATATTTTCAACTAATAGAAAAATACCTACTGAAGTGATACCAGGTATGAAGTTTTGGTATTTTATTAGTAGCTTGTCTGATTAAACAATGGCCACTTAAAAAAAAACAAACCTTAATTTCCTTTTTTTTTCTCATGATGAGAGCTAGAACTTCAGAGTTTGAAAGTTTAATTACTAGTCATATAGAATAAAGGGAGATTTGTCAAAACTATGGAAGACCCATTCTTTAAAACAATTTGGCTAGATGTTCCTTATAGAAAAAGGGACTAATTTCACAGCCTATTATCATAGGTAGAGCTCTCCCTCCCAAACACATAAATTAGAGTTTCAGACCCCAATGAATAAATTTAATGTTGCATCTTTGGTGAAAACAACTGAAGGTCTTGATATAAGAAGGTCATTAATGAGGAAGCAAAAATGAAGGGAAAGAAAATTTGGGAATTAAGAAAGAAAATGAAGTTGTAGTGATGATGATGATGAGGATGATGATGAGGAGAAGAAGAAGAAGAAAGATGAGAAGGATAAACAATAATAGTAATAATATAGTGAGAACTGTGTCGGGATGTTCATGGTCCCCTTGAAGAACCTGAGGGTGCGAGCAGCTGAACAGGAGAGTCCCAAGTATTCAGTTACTGAGCATAGATTCTTCAGACCTTGTCTATGATCCCAAAATTCCTCGGCCCCCTTCTGGTTTCATCTCACTGGAGGAAATGGAATTGTGCATTATAGATTTACTGAGAAAGACACCTTTTCATTAGTTGCTTAAATCATCTATTTAAAAATGTGTGTATTTAAAGACTGTCAGGAGAACAGGTTCATGGAATGAGTTCAAATATCTACCAATATTGTTGTGTAAGAGAATTTTGCCCAATGCAACTATTTTTAGCTGTTCTCTTGATAAAGATTGACTCCTAGATCTATGTCTATGGGCATGAAATGTCCATTGATGTTGTATGTGATACTTATAAATCATTTAGGACAATGCCTATAACATGACAGGTGATTAATAAATGCTTGTTCCCTTCCCTCATTAACTAACTGGACATCATCATCTTAATAAAATTCAACAGGGATGTATTAGGCACCTACAAGGTACAAAAACCTTGTACCTTATTTTGGGGCAGTCTGGACAGATAAATAACAAAGCAAAACAAAACACAAAGAAGTATTCTCTACTCAAGGAATTTATAATTTACTGCCACCTTGAAGTTAGCATTTATGGACTCAAGCTCAGCATCTTTTCTTCCAAAGTTATTCTTCCTGATGATTTGCCTAGCATCACCACTAACCCCAGAATCCCCAACCGCACCCCTCCACCCCATGTCTCTATGTTGCTGATTGCTGATCCTATTACTGCTATGTAAGGTGGCTACTACAACTATGGACAGTGACTACTACAAATACTACTACTAACACCACCACCACCACCACTACTACCATACCTAACTGCTGCTGTTATTACTACTATTGCTATTGCTGCTGCTGTTACTACCACTACTAGCATTACTACTACTACTACTACTACTACTACTACTACTACTACTAACACCCTCACTATTACTCCTATGCTGCTGATGCCACTATTACTACTCTTATTACTAGTACTAGCACTACCACAACCACCAAACAACCAACAAGAATTTATTAAGGACTCACCATGCAATAAGCACTGTCCTAGGTACTGAAAAGAATTAAACAGTCTTTACCTTCAAGGGGGTTACATTCTTACCAGGGAAAAGACAGTACATGTTTATTCAGTAAATACAATAAATGAACATTTTTTTTTCTCTATTAGGGAATGAGGGTAGTCACAAGTGAGATGAGGAATGTTATTGTGTAGAAGGCGGTGCTGGCAGGTGGTGCTAGCAGAGAGGGCTCAGGGAGTAGAAGTGAGGCAGGTGGGAATACGTTGAAAGAATGAGGGTTAGAACCTGCCAAGGCAAAGTCTTAAGATGTGGTGCTAGGTATGAAGCACAGAGAAAAGACTAACTTGGCTGGGGAGAGAAACTTTATATCATGAGAAAAAATAAGTTGGGGGAAGTTTATAAGAGATGTTTAAAGCCAACACAAGCTTATATTTGATCCTTAAGCTAAAGGGAAGAAGTAGAATTTAATGAGTAAAACCTATCAAGGCCAGATCTGATGTAAGGGAAATCACATGTGCAACTGTATAAAGGATAAATTTCAGTGAAATAAATTTCAGTGAACTGAGGCACAGAGATTGATGAGAATTGATCAGCCTTTTTAGTTAGAATATGGAGGGAAGTGACAACAAAGATGTCCACTGAAGGGACTGGTCAAACTCCTGATAACATTCACTTGTGTGGCCTTGGGAAAGTCACTTCATCTTTCTTAGCCTCAGTTTTTTCATCTGTAAAATGGTGCAATTGTACCAGGGGGCCTGACTTGGAGGTACCTTCTAGTTCTACATCTATTGTCCAATGACATTCCTCTGGATTTGGGGAAAGAATGTAAGGTCAAGGTAGATGCTAGGAAGGAACTACTCTAATCAGGAGGTATCTATCTACAGAAACATGGAGGTTATTGCATGTCATATAAGGTCTGCTGCCTCCATCCAAGTCTTGCATGAATCATCAGAATAGAATGCTTCCTGATGCAGGATTCTATTTCCAGAATATATCTAGCATATGTGATAACAGCATCCTTGCCACCCTGGGTCACCAAAGAAGAATTAGATATATAATTATCATCCAGCTCCTCCAAAAAGGCATTTTCAGCCTGCCCAGGCTTGTGCTTATCTCACCATCTGCCTCCCAAACCAGAATGCCTGAAGGGTGTACTTATCAGGCCATCAAAGTTTATCCTTGCCTGGGGTGGTGATTATGGTCATTTGGGGAATCATCTCTGAATGACATTAATGAAGTGGACTTTGCTTTTCAGAGAAGAGATTGTCTATTTAACTTGCCAGGGAAGGTTTGAATTAACAAAGACAATAGATCTCTGTCAATCAGTCAGCAAGCATTTACAAAATACCTGCACTGTGTCAGGTGCTGGCATTCCACCAGCAAAAGCATAAATGAAACAGTCCTTGCTTTCAAGAGACCTCCATTTTATTGGAGTAGACAACATGGTTACATATAAAGCTGTATATGCAAAGGAAACAGAAAGTCAAGGGGCAGAGGGGAGTGGACTGGAGGAATCAAGGAGGGCCTCTCTCTTCTCTCTGCTCTTTGTCCAGTTTGAAGGCAGACTCAGATGCTGAGAAGTCCTGTTTTGATGGGATTTCTTTAATGTCATTTGATATGTGTGTATATATATATATGTATAATGGATTTTTCTTCAACAGGTTCTCAGAAACAAGTCTAATTAGTCTAATCTGGTCACCACAATTCACCTGCCCCTTTGTCTTTTAGCAAGCAAATCAATTCTGGCAAAGATCCCCAATGTTTGTTTGTTTGTTTTTTCTGCCACTCACAGATGAAGCATGGCATAGGAGAAAGGACATTAGAATGGGGATCAGAGGGCATGGTTTCCTTGCCACCTGTTTGACCTTTGCCAAGTTACTTCCAACCTCTAGACCTTGTTTTCCCTTGTAGACATTTTCAAATGAGAAGGGTGGAATAAATGATCTTTGAACTCATTACAGCTCTAAATAATTAGCCGAATATATGTTGATAGAATCTCCCAACAGAACATTCCTTAAAACTCACAGATATGACAAACCTTCCTGGGAGCAAAACCTCAGAAAAATTATCGCCAATTTTCACTCCACTAAAGAACAGACTTCCCAAATTCTAGCACGAAGAGATCTCTCCATTGTTCTCAAATCTGCACATGCCTGTTGTTGTTCATCCTTGATTATTGACAATGTGCTTGTTAAGAAAAGCCCTCCCTTCCCTCTTAAGATACCTGGCTCAATCAAAGACACATTGGCAGCTAGTCTGGGTCACATCACCAAGGGGTCCTCAATGCTATTTTCTGTATACTAGCCTGACCGATTATAGTAAAGAAAACCATTAGATAGCAGGGCAATATCAGAGATGACTTGACGTGTTACCTATTTTTCATACTTCTTGGATCCCAGTGTCCTTGACATATTGATGTGGTTAAAGAGTGCCACAAGGTTTAACATAATTTTAAGTCTTACTTTCTCATTACCTGGGGAGGCCCTCCTGAGCCAGAGAGTGTCCTAAAGTCTCTTCACTTATCTTGAAATGTCATAAAACTTCCCCCTTATCCCACACCATGGAATTCCTCATCATCCCCCATCCTGGCTCTCAAAATTTTCCCTGTCTCCCTTACCTTGTGTCACTCATCGTCCTCATCTTGTGCCTAAATCTCCAACCCCCAATAGAAACCCTAAAATTACATCAATATCCTACAGGCTGTGTAACTTTCTGTGTATATGAGTGTTTGGGATGAAAAATCTCCATCCAAAATTTAATCAAGAACGTGGAGATCTCTTAGGATGAGAACAGGAATTTATTTTCTTCCCTCAAAAGATGAGAGTGGTCCTCCCCATGTCTGACCATGAGGAGGAGGCTGTGCACAATGTGGGGTGAACTGAGTTTTTAAACCCTAACAGAGTCAAGCCCCCTTTCTCTGACTGTCCCTTCTCCCACTGGCTGAGAGGCAGACTCCAGTCTTGACACAAAAATCTTCCCCAATGGCAAGTAACAGAGAAATCTGAGAGTATCTCTCAGTGGCTGGGAAACAGGCTTACAAAGAACAAGGATGCTTTTTGACAGCAAGGGAAATGGGGAAGGGTCCCAAAGGAAGGGAGGAGGAGGGACAAAAGTAGCCAAGGCATAATAAAGAAGGGTGGCAGACAAAAGACTCCTGAAAGGGCTGCTGTTGATTGACAGCAGAAGTGAACGGGTAGGGGAAGGATGAAGTAGGCAATCAGAACTGACAGCAGTTTATAAGATCCATTCAAAGAAGTTTTCAAGTTTTCACTCCCCAAACATAAGTCCTGTCCTGTATCATTGCCTTTGTTTAGCTCCTTGCTAAATCTCAGGCCCTTGTGTTTTTGCGTTAATAAATCTTCCTTTGGCTAAAGAGCAGGTCTGATTGAATTCTTTCAAAAAATTTCACCAGCTCTCCCAGCTCTGAACTTTGCCAATATCATTAGCTTTCCACTGGTATTTCCATTATATTCCTGGAAATTGTTGCATTCTATAGTTTTTTTTTGGTTGTCTATCAAATATTCCGGTATATTTTAATGTAGTAGTTGGGAGAAGGGTTTTATAATTTCATGAAGCAATGAATGATTTAGTTCTTAATAAATTCTAGACATTATGCTAAGTACTGGGAATGCCCATACAAGATAGTCCCTGCCCTCAAGGAGCCTACATTCTTACAGGAAGAGTATACAAATAGAGAGAAGCTATAAATTGGGAAGCAGGTTGGAGTATGATAACATGGTATAGAAATTATTGCTAAGTGATGACTAACTTGGAAACCTACATCTGGCCAAGGAAAGAAACCAAAGACATATTTAAATATGGAAAAAAATGCAACACTATGTGTATACATTTTTAATATGAACAACCAAGCCAGATGACTCAATATGAACCCAATATAAATAAGAACCTGGAATGGCTCCAGGACCTGAAGACTGCAGTGAAAGTGAGATAAGAAGGAGGAAGTGGAGGAGGAGGACAGTGGTCAAAGTGCAGGTGGCAGTGTCTAGAAATGGTAGAATGCCTTCCAGCCATGGTAGAATGCCTTCCAGCCTTGGAATACTCAATCTGTTTTCAATTCTGCCTATTTGGTGAGACAGTGACCACAAACACACAAGCCATGATATCAAGCTAATAGCAGAGGCAGACCAGGCTTCACACACCATTTAACTGTTCACCCAACTGTTCCACCACCTGCCCTGCCACTGTGTGTGTACCACCTGCTATCTCTTCTGCTTGGTACATAGGAAGAGCTTAATAAATGCTTTTCATTCATTCCAGAATAAAGTCACAAGGGCAATTGCAAATGAAGACGTCATAAAATCACAAATTCGTAAAGAACATTAGAAATCAGCTCCCCTCAAACTAGGGTGTGCCATTATTATAATGGCATGTATTTTATTCCTAAAACTAAACTGGATTAAGATTAAAATGGAAATGGTTATTCCTTAAAGTTAGTTTCTAATTTTCTGCTCAGTCTCCCAATAAGGAACCTGAGACATGAATTAACAGTGCTGCCTTGGAGAGAAAAGGCTAGTATTTCTACAAGGATGGAAGGAATTTTGAAGGATTACATTAAGTGGGATCAGTACTTCAGTTTTCACATGCTATGAGAAGAAAAGAATAGTAAGAAAGTATAGAGAATATATTCTGTACATGGTAGGAATGAATGGTGTGACAAAGGTAAAGACATATATATCCATATGCAACAAGTATTCCTTTTTGGAATAATTCTCATTATTCTGACTATCATACACATGACATCCACAACAAACCAGAAACTTGGTTGAAAATCTATCTTACCCACAATCAATGTTTCCCTCCTTCCCTTCCCACCATCAAGATCCCAATCTATTCCAGGCACAGGCCTTCTGCCTCCCACTCCCAAGGCACTCTCCTTTCTAAAAAGCTCAGCTCCATCTGCCCTGAGGTCCCAGTCATTTTCCTACTTGTGGGAATTCCTGATTCCAAGTGGATCCTGACATTTCAAATATGGTGTCTCTTCCTTCGTGTGTCCTTCGAATAGAGCTTGCTGCCTTTGACACCACAACTCACCTTCACCAAAACCAGAAATGAATAGGATAACCTATGTATACTCCTAACTGAGCCATTGCTGCTTCCTGCCAGATGTCTGGTCACCAATACTTGGTAAATTCTCATTTTCTGAACCCACGTTTTGAGGCAACTAAAGTAGTGGCAATTGTAATAGTAAACTGTGATGAAGGGTTTAATATGCACCAAGCTCGGTTCTAGGTTCTAGGGATGCAGAGGGGAAAACAGAATGCATCCCTTGACCTCAGGGAGCTTACATTCTATTGAAATATATTATTATGTGCTGGAGCTAGCTCCTCTTGTTTCTTGAACCTAGTTTTAAATGTTCAGTGTGAACATTTAGACAACAGCAATCGGCAAACGCTACAAATCAGAGCTTGATTTATTGTTTTGTTGATTCTTTAGAATTAAAAATTGATGGAGAATATCTGAATTATGCAGATTAAATTTAAAAGTCTATCTTGCATTTTCAGAGATCCAGTTTTAAACATTTAACAGCATATCCCTGATTGTTTATAATTATTCTTACTCAATAGAGTCACTATAGGAAGCTAGATACATACACACATATATACACACACGTATATATCTTCTAGTCATAATGAGAAGATGGGACTCATTGGAAGAGCTCCTGATGCTGGGAATGATTAAAGACAAAGGAAAATGGGGATAGTAGGAGTGATGACTAGATATTATTGAGGCAACAATGCACATGAACTTGGAAGGATTTTGGGAGATAGTACAGGATAGAAGGGCCTGGTGTGCTGTGGTCTGTGTGCTGAAAGACTGTACAGCAACTTCTACCTATACGCAATGTGTGTAAAATGCAATTCATGCAGACAATTGTAGCAACAAACTTCTACTGTGGGTTCAAATGCCATCATCTATAAATGTCCTGTAATCTCTGTCCAAACAGTTCTGTCTCAGGTAATAACCATTACAGGAGTGGTGAGAGGCTGTCAGTGATACGTTGTTTAAGCCTAAAACAAGCACCCACAAAGATATTTCAGACAAGGCAAGTTTTGTTTAACTTCTATTTAGAAATAAAATATTCCTGCAAAGAAAAATGAGTCCCCATAGGTTATTTTAACAACGCTATGGTTAAATTAGTCTCATATTAATAGGAAAACACATTTGGCAAGAACTATTCATTGAGGAAATTTAAAATGTCTTACTATTTTTGCTATTTTAATTACATTGAATGTTACTGATTTAATCAGATAAGAGTATTTCCTCATAGATTATATGAAAAAAAGAGAAAACAAATGAAAAATTATTTGTCATTTCTCAAAGGAAATGAAAAGAAATAAATGGAGGCATGAGTGGTAGAAATTGATATTGTATGTTTTAATAAAAACAAAGTAGGAAATAAATTGAATGCAAAATTATCTAGTATTAGGCAAGATGAGCTCACAATTATATGCTCCAGAAGTATCTCTTCTAACATACAGTTTGTAGACATGGAAGGGGAGATAAGGGACATAAGTAGGGTCCAAAAAGAGTTCTTTGGGGAGGAAGTACAGGTATGAATTACAGATTCAATGTTTCAAGAGATCCTTAGGAACCATTATTAGCTCAACTTCACAAAGTAAATGAGTAGAAAAGAATAGGAGGGAAAATGGAAGTATGTTGAAATGGGATGATGAATTTATAGGAAAAGCAAAATAGAAGCCAAAAAATAAAAGAGACAAATCCAAGAATGATGGCAAACAGGGGGTGGTAAACAAAAGCCAACTGGAAGGATATAGAACTGAGTTATAATAATGGCAGGCAGGGAAGGGGAGGCCTATCAAAAACCTTATTTTGTGGGAGAGCTGTAACGTAATGACACATCTGCATTTACATCATGAAAGAGTTGACCTTTTGGAATCTGGGGACTGTTTGCCATCCAAAAATCATTTGGCTTCTCCAAAATCATGACATCAAGACATTTACTCTATTCTCCAAGTTGCTACACAAAGAGTGAAAATATTATTAAAAATATTTGTGCAATATATTTTTAAAATTATGCCATCTTTTAGAAGAATCATTGCTTCTGATTTAAGAATATTTTGCAATTCTGTGCCTTGGGACAAAGCCCTTGTCATCTCACCATGGTATGACCCTACGCAATCATCATCTAAACCCCAAGTGAATTCCTGATTGATTTGTTAGGCTAATCCAGCCTTGTCAATTGTCTCATAAATGTTATGAATCACCCTATATTTCAACCAGTAACAGCTTTTAGACGTCATATTGTCCAATATCCACATTTTATAAATATGGAAACTGTGGCCCAGAGTGGGTAAGTGTCATGGCCTAGTTTGCAAAGGGAGCAGTTGAACTAATATGAGAATCCTGGTCTTAGACTAGAAATCCTGAACACTTTTCATTTCTTACAATGCCTGATAATGCACTCAGAATCAAAAAAGAAATCAGACATGATAGAAGTCCAGATGATACAAAACTAATTCAGAGTTGTTGCTGTTCATTACATAAGATCATAGAGGGAGAGTTCAGAAGGAGCTTAGAAGTCAGAAGGGCTAATCCCATCATTTTATAGAAGCAGAAATCGAGGCCCAGGTTTCTATGACTAGTTAGTGTCTGAGGCAAAGGGAGAGTCTAAGTTCTCCTGATTCCAAGCTCTGTGCTCTAAACATTCTATCATACTACCTTGCTTATGTTCCAGACAAGACTATTTTAAACATTAATCTCATTTGTTAAATTGAAGGTTCCAACTACATCTGCAATTCTGGCTTTCAAAGTCAAAGGATTTAATGACTTTGCATTCCTCGCATGATGTTGTCTCTTCCATAAGACAACAGGCACCTTAAGAATAGGGACTGTGTGAATTTTGTCTTTGTACTCCCTTAGATTAGCATACTAACACACAGTAAACCCTTCATAAATACTTATTGATTGATTCTAAAAAGCAAAACATTTAAAAATAAGCCTTAAAAAAGTAAAACATTGGGGTGGAGCCAAGATGGTGGCGTAGGAGCAGCAACATATTGCAGCTCTCACATAGCCACCCCAAAATACCCATAAAATATGACTCTAAACTAATACTAGAACTCCAAAACACACACAAATATACTTTCCACTAAAGTCAGCTCGGCTACAAGGAACCATATCAGCACTGCGAATGGAAACCAGCCTGGCCTGAAGCCCTGGCTGAGCCCTGGGGGTGGCAGGA
>JAQQSV010018037.1:0-11481 GCA_028646515.1 Pseudochirops corinnae | reverse complement strand
CTCCCATTAGTTCTAATTCTTCTTTACATCATGACTAATGTGAAAATATGTTTGATATGAATGTATAAGTGGAACCTATATAAGATTTCATGCTGTCTTGGGAAGCGGGGAGGAGAGGGAGGGCGAGAAAATTTTAAAACTCAAAATCTTATGGAAATGAATATTGAAAACTAAAAATAAATTAATTATAAAAATAAAAAAAATAAACTACAAGAAATGAAAAAGAAAATGAATCGTCTTGCAGAATCTCAGAATAAGGAACCAGCCCAACTCATATGTATCTGCTCCCAAACCTTCTATACATCTCTGACAAATGGTCATTCAGCCTCTCCTTGAAGACCTCCAATGAGAATTTGCTCACCACCTCCTGAGGCAACCCTAACCCTCTGATTTAGCTCTGGTTGTGAGAAAGATTTTGCTGACATCAGGTTGAAACTGGCCTCTTTGTGCCTTTTGACCACTAGGCAGTTAGGTGGCAACAGTGGAAAAGGCCCCCTCCCCGCCCCCCCCAACCTGGAGTTCAGATTTTGCCTCAGACACTTGCTGGTTGTGGACCTCTAGGCAAGGCAAGGGGCTCCTTTTGTAACCTTGGGCAAGTCCCTGCCCCCTCCTGGCCTTGAAGTTCCTGCCAAGATTTAGAACCAGGATCTGCTATGGCTTACAAAGCACTTTCATGAGACTGTTCCTTGGGATTTTGTTCTCTCCTCTGTAAACTGAGGGAATTGGGCTCCACGTTTTTCCAGCCATAGCACTGCATGATAGAAGAATTAAGAGCTATGAGGAACACCTACCATTATCCAGTCTACTGGATCCCAATCACTGCATACATGAGTAAGCTAAGTCAGTCAACTAACATTTATTAAGCAACTACTGTGTACAAGGCACTGCACTAAGCGCTGAGCTTGGTCACTTCAAGAGTGTCCTACGAGTGCTCAGGTGCAGAGTCAAGGCAGGAACCCAGGGCTCCAGATTCCAAATTCAGGCATTCCCCATAACGGGTTCTAAGGCCCTTCCCAGTGCTAAAAGGTTTATGATTTCTACCACTATCTCTTTTGATTCTTATGACACAATACAAGGAAGGCATGACCAAGCCCATTTTACAGATGAGCACACTGAGGCAAAGAAAGAAAGAAAGTCACAAGTGGTAAAGCCTGGACTTATGGATTCTAAGTCCAGGTTTCTTTCTCCTATACTAAACATCAATTGAAAAGACAACCACCCAGAGGTGGGGAACTAGGGAATGTGACAGATGTATACACTGTCAGACTCAGCTGATCCATTGGCTAGTTTGGCTGAACTGTGTGTGCTCTATCTCTCTCCCCCTCCTTCCTTCCTCAGCCTTTCCTTCCCCTCCCTTTGATCTCTCTCTCCTCTCCTCTCTCTCTCTCTTTCTCCCCTATCCCTCTTTCTTTCCCTCCTCCCACCTCTTTGTACTCTTTGTCATAAATAGAGGGCTCTCTGAAGTGGGTAGGGGAGGAGATATATTTAGAAAGGTGATGTGAAAATGAGACTAAAAATTTTTTTTAAAGAAAAAAGGACCCCTCCTTTCCCACCAGGGCCTCAAAGATATATACCATATGAAGGTTGCCTGAGAGGAGAGAATGTATCTAAAAACACTTTGTCAACTTTAAACATATGAGGAAATGTTGGTTAACATTATTATCTGAAAAGAATGACAATCAATTAATCAAAATAAGCATTTATTAAGTGACTGTCACGTGCCAGACACCGTGTAAGGGCTGAGGATCCAGAGAATGGCAAAACCCAGTCCCGCCCTCAGGGAGTTGACAGTCTAAAAGGGGAGACAACATGCAAGCAGCTCTGGACAAATAAGCCACAGAGGAGAGAAACTGGGAGTAAAATCAGAGGGAAGGACAGCTCCCATTCTTTAGGCATTTAGACTTACAAAGTTAGTGAGTCCCAATAACCCAATCAGAGAGGCATACCAAGGATGATCACATTCTGATTTTGCAGATGTAGAAACTGAGGCAATAGTTAACAGGGGAAGTGACTTGCCTGTGGCCACACACCTAGTAAATGGTAGGGATGAGCCTTGAATTCCAATCATAAGAATATAGGCTCACAGATCCAGAGGCAGAAGGATCTCAGAGGGCTCTCAAGAGCAACCCTCTCATTTTACAAATGAGGAAACTAAGGCAGGGAGTGGAGAAGAGAGTTGGCCAAGTAAGCGGTTCAAATCTTGGTAAGAACACATTCAATTCAGGTCCTTTGACTCCAAACCCAAGGCTTTTTCCACTAAAAAAAAAAAAAGACTTAATCTTGCCTTAAAAATCACAAGATGTGAACTTTGAAAGCTTTTAGGTGGTTGGTTTATTTATGCAAAAGTAGAACAAGCAACATTTAATATGTCTTAAAGGACTTCTGAAAGGTCAGGAGTTATTGCTTCTTACTCCCTAGAGTTATTTTTCTTAGATTTTTTTCCGGTACACAGAAAACCGGAAAGAAAAAAATCCCCAACAGCTCAGCCCTCTGGGGCTTGGCAGATTCCATCCGTCACACAGAGGTGCCCATTGAGAGAGGAAAGAGAAACCTGGAAAGCATCGATGGCTAGGAGAGATGGGAGGCTGAACTGACAGGGAAGCTGGCCCTGGGCAGCACTGTGAGAGAAGGAACAGGACACCCAGCCAGGGAGAGGCCAAGCTGCCCAGGGAGTCAGCTGGGGATTTCATTCCAAGGGAGAACGTTGGAAGGCCCAGCAGGGATGGGAGTCACCCAAGCTTGGCGCCTACTGCCTGGCCTGCCACACCCAGAGAAATGGGAAAACCTTGTCGGACAAGGAGACCTGGACTTGGAGCCACAGGAACTCTGCCATTCACTGACCTGTGCGACACTGGGAAAGTCCTTTCCCCTGTATGGGCTTGCATGAAATGAAAGGATTGGATGAGGCCATCTCTAAACTCCTGGCGGGTTCCAAAACAAGGATTCTTTGATTAGGGCAGTGCTGAGCGCATAGTAGGCACTTGCCTCTGTAAGATGGAGGCAATATACAGTACAGGGAAAAGATCACTGGATTTGAAGTCAGAGGAACTGGGTTCAAATCCTGAATCTGCTATGTCCAATTTGTACAACCCTGAGCAAGTCATGTTCCCTCTCTCCCCTCTGTTTTCTCCTCTATAAAATGGGGAGGTAAGGGTTGGACTAGGTTCTTTCAAGCTTTGAAATGGAGTAAATTTCAAATTTCTTCCTACAATTATGATTCCCATTAACACTCTTAGATGTCTGCTGCAACAATAAACATTGGTGTCTACTTACAGAAATTCTTATTTTTAAGAAGTTAGTTTAGCTCAGACTTGGCCTCCCCCCTTCCCCTTTATCTTTGTCCAGACCTCTGCCTTGTTTTTTTTGTTGTTGTTGTTTTGTTTTTTTGTATTCCTGGTACTTAGCACAGTGCCTGGCCATAGTAGGTACTTTAAAAATGCCTTTGTCTGACAACATAGGGAAGGTCTGGTGAGAAAACCACCTCAACCAACAGCAGATCAGTTCCTGCTCTGAAGAGTCACGTGGCTAGTTATGTGTCAGAGGAAGGAACCCAGATCTCTAGCCAATCAGTCCATGTTGCCTCACTTCGAATCCAACCCCAGGCAGAGGACAGCAGCCATGTCTTGTCTCTCTCCCCCATGCCCCAGGCAGGGTGATACCCCTCACTCACTCACTCACTCACTCATTCACATGGGATAAAAGGGGCTAGAGGAGAGAAAGGGAGGGGGGAGAAAGAGAGACAGAGAGACAGGGAAAGAGGAGAGAGGAGAGAGAAGAGATAGAGACAGAGAGAGGAGAGAGACAGAGACAGAGGGAGGAGAGACAGAGAGGAGAGAAAGAGATGAGGAAGGGAGAGGGGGAGAGAGGGAGAGAGAGAGAGAGAAGAGAGATGAGGAAGGGAAAGAAGGGGGAGGGGAGAGAGAGGGGAAGAGAGAGAGAGAGAGAGAGAGAGAGAGAGAGAGAGAGAGAGAGAGGAGGGAGAGAGGAGAGAGAAAGAGATGCTGCCAAGAAGGGGGATGGCTCAGAGCCGCTGTGTCTCAGGCCTGAGTCTGCTCTGTCTCACACCAGAAAGCAGCTGCATTTCAGGGCTGTGTGGATATGGTGAGGTGTATCAGTAGTTAAGGGGCCCTTTGAGATTCCTGAGGGAGAAACACAGAGAGATCACGGCAGGCCCTTGTTTAGGGGGTAAAGGAGTTACATGATGGGATCATACAATGTCAGAGCTAGAAAGGCCCCGAGGAGAGTAAATATAGAATATCAGAACTGGAAGGGGTCTTAGAACAAGGAATGTCAGGGCTGGGAGGGGCCTGAGAACAGGCGATGTCAGAGCTGGAGGGGCCTTAGAATAGGGGGTATCAGAACCTTGACGATCATCTAGTCCAACCTTCTCATTCTTTAGAAGATAAAGCCTCCAAGGCCTCTCCCAGGGTCACACAGCTGCTGAGTTCAGGGCAAAGTGAGCCTGAAGCCCAGGTCTCTGACTTCTGAGGTCAGCTCTCCTTCCCCTGGTGTGCTCAGGACAACATCCTCTGGACCAAAGAAAGGATCAAGTATCTCCTTTCCTTTGCTCAACAGCACCTGTGCCTTCATTCATTCTATAAACACTCAGGGAGTATGGGTAAGTTAATGGCTCTTGTGGGAAGGGATGGCTTGAAAAGACTGAATAAAGCCCCACCTAATCCCTTCCAAGAGATGACAGTCTACCAGACGAGGCAAGACATCTTCAGTGACCAGCACAGTCCAGAAGAGATTCTCATAAATAGTCTAGAGCAGGGAATGTTCACCTCCATTTAATAATATTCATCCTTCACTCCAGTCTGCGGCACCCCATCCTCTCTCCCCGAGCCCAGGGTGCCCCATTGTCTCTGAGGCCTGTTGCTTTATCAGGATTTCAATCAAAGTGACAGGAGAGAAATCTAATTATACCTTCTTCATGCAGCCCAGTGGGCTACTGGAACTTAATAAAAATAATCTGCCAACAGTAATTTTAAGAATGTTAACCCAAGGGAGTAGTTAGGTGAAGCAGTGAAAAGAACACTGGCCCTGAAGTCAGGGGGACCTGAGTTCAAACTTGGCCTCAGACACTTAACACTTAACTTGCTGTGTGACCTTGGGCAAGTCACTTAACCCCAATTGCCCTACATTCCCCCCTCCAAAAGGCAAAAAAAAAAAAGAATATTAACCCAAGATAGGCCCAGAGGCTGGCCAGCAGAGGATGGAAGCAGGGTACTGAGCTGAGAATTTTAACAGGTTTCAGAAAAGCCCTTCCTTGGAGGGAGGGGAGGGGGGGGGGTCACAGGGTAATGTGTCATCTCAGGTCACCTCACCATCACAGCCTCAGGTGGGGCTGCTAAAGCTGTTCCCTCTTCTAAGGCCCATAGGTCTAGAATTATGACAGATAAGGAAACTGAGGTATAAATGACAGCATAAATGATTTGTCCAGGGTCACGCAGGCAGTAGTAGTTAAGTGGTAAGGCTGAGATTTGAACTCAGGTGTCCTGCCTCCAAGTCCAGAGTTCTACCCACTACTCCTCCCTATTGTTTCTCTTCTGAGGTCCAGGGATAGCTGAGTTGAGCCCTAGCTCCTTTGGACAGAGAATAACAATAATTAATTATAATTACCTGACATTTATACAATCCTTCAAGGACTTTACACATATCCTCTCACTTGCAGGCATCATGTCATAGTGGATTAAAAGCTGGGGTTCAGAGGTCATCTCTGACCCATACTGACCCTGGGTAACTCGTAAAACAAGCCCTAAGCTGCAGAGGAGAAGGCAATCTGCACAGGTATAGGGATTTTCCTTATCCGGGAGTTCCTTAGGAACCCCCAGGTCCAGTTGCACTTAAACATGCAGATGTGATTATTATCCCCATTGTAGAGATAAAGAAACGAATGAACCCCAGAGAAGTTTATCTTAGTCTTGATTTGAACCCAGGCCTTCTCCTACAGGCATGCCCATGCAGCCCAGGAAAGCAGGAGCCTGAGGCAGACCTTCCAAATTCCCTCCCCCCCCCCCCCCCCCACTCTCCCCAAAGTAGGAGCACTCCAGAGGTTACCAGGCAATTTCCTAGCCTGGTCAGATTTTCTTCTAATCCCCCATGCCTCCTCAGGACAGTATATTCCTCAGACCCTTCTTCAGACCTAGGAATGTCTATAGGGGAAGCATTCTGGCTTGAGGGCAGCCTGGACAGAGGTTCTCAGAGTCAGGTGAACAGTCATGGATACTTTGGGGAGACCATGGGGTGCCCAGGGTTCTTCATTGGCCCACTACAACCAAGTGTCCCCTCACTCAGCTCCAGGATGAGGAGCCTCTGATCTGTGTGGTCTGGCTCTCCCTGACCAATTCTGCCCAAGAAAGAAGGGGGCAGAGAAAGAAAGCCAGGATTGTAGGTGTGACTGATCTCTCTCTCTCTCTCTCTGTCTCTCCCTCCTCTTCCTTTCACTTCACTTCCTTCCTCTCTCTCTCTCTCTCTCTCTCTCTCCCTCCTCTTCCTTTCACTTCACTTCCTTCCTCTCTCTCTCTCTCTCTCTCTCTCTCTCTCTCATACACACATACACACACAGGCACAGAGACCCAGGGATTCTCACATACATGGAGATGCAGATATAGATTAAAAAAAAATTAATTACCCAGAATGACCCAGTCACACAGACACAACCAGAGAGCTCAAGGCACAGAAAGCAGGAAAGAGACAACTGGTGATCCAGAAACAGGCACAAGGAGACCTAGAGAGAGACACTCAAAGACCTGGAGAGAGACCCGGAGTAATCCAGAAAAACACAGTGGGATCAGAGTGACCCATAGACTCAGAAAGAAACCCAGACTGACCCAGAGATATAGAGATACCTGTGAGAACCAGGCACAAAAAGACATGCAGAAATACAGAGACAAATGATCAGACTGAAGTGACCGGCACAAAGGGAGATCCATCGGGGAAGTGAGGGGCCCAGGCACACATAGAGAAGCAGAAGGAGCCAGATTAGAGGCCCCCAGGGCACTGAAACACATGGAGACTCAGAATGAGACCCCAAGAGACTAAGAGAAGGATCCAGGAGGACCCCAAGTCATACAGAAACACAGAAAGATTCAGCAAGGAACCTAGAGGGACCCAGGTACAGAGAGAGATGCAGAAAGAGACCCAGAGAAACTGAGAGACGGACACCATCCAGCCACAGAGAGAGACTCAGCAAGAAACCCAGAGAGACCCGGGCACACAGGGAATCAGAAAGAGACAGAGAAGCCAAGAGATGCAGGCATAGGGACACAGGGAGAGACACGGTAAGGAGCCCAGAGGGATGCGGGCACAGACTTAGAAAGAGATCCAGAAAGAGACACATAGAAACTAAGCGAGAGACAGACTCAGCAAGGTCCCCAGAGGCACCCAGAGAGACCGAGGAAGAGACTCAGAGAGATACACAGAAACTAAGGGAGAGACCCAGTGATACAGACACGCAGAGATACTAAGCCAGAGACGGGGAGACTGAGATTCGGACCCAGAGGGATCCAGAAGGACCCAGAGGGACCCAGGGAGATCCCGAGGGATCCAGGGGGACCCAGAGGGATTCCGAGGGTCCCAGGCTCCCCGAGCCTCAGAAAGGGCTCCCAAGAGACCAGGAGGCGGCCCGGGGCCAGGGTGCTGGCCCGCCTGGCCCAGCAGGGGCCTGGCTGTCCCAGGCGGGACGCGCGGGCCTGGGCGCCCGGGGCTCGGCCCCTCACTCACCTCGCTAGTGCTGGCGGACGAGGAGGCGGCGCTGGGTGTGGGCGAGCGCTGCAGGGTCACCAAGGCCATGGCCACGGGCGCACGCGGCGGGGGGCCGCCTGGCTAGAGCCGCCGCCGCTGCTGCTGCCGCCGCCGCTGCTGTCTGCACTGCCGCTGCTGCTCCTGCTCCTGCCCCAGCTCCCGCAGCCGCCGCAGCTGCTGCTGTTGCTGCAGCTCCGGGGCCTCCATCGCGCTGCGGGGAGCGGGGGCTGCAGGCGCTGGCTCGTCCTTTCCTCCTGCTTCTCCTCCGGCGGCCGCCGCCGCCGCCGCGCTAGCTCTTCCTCTTCCTCCGGCCCGGGGGCGGGCAGGCGGCCTAGCACGGAGAGTGCCCAAGGCGGGCGGGAGGGCCCCGGGAAGGGGGCGGTGCGAGCGGCCGCAGAGCGGCCCCGCCGGCGCAGCTGCCGCTGGGTTGCTCCCCAGCTAGGGCCCGGGCCGTGCCTGTCTGGCCGCCTCCCCGCCTATATTTGCGCATCATCGCTCCCAGGCACCCCCATCGGCCGGCTCTCCGTGACCCAGACGCGCACCCAAACAGACAGACAGACAGACAGACACACAGACTCCCCCGCCCCGCCCCACGCCCTTCCTCCTCCGCTCCTCCCTCCCTCTCTCTCTCCCTCGGGGTAGGAGAGCTCCTGGTGTTACCTAGAGATTACGGGAGGCTTAAACTTAGGCTGAAAGCAGACGCACAGCTCCTAGCACGTAGTAGGCGCTTAATAAATGCTTACACCAAAGAGTCAGCAAACGTGTAATAAGACCTACTATGTGCCGGGCACTGCGCTAAGGACAGAGGATACAAGAAAAAACCACGGTCTCTGCTTTCAGGGAGCTCCCAGTGGGAGAGGGAAGTCCTCCTCCTACGGAGGGGAGTGGGCTAAGAGTGCCCCAAGCCGCAGAAAGGTTCGGGAAGTGAGCAGGAGAACCATCATTTTGGTCTTGGGTCTATCGTGTGACCTCAGCACATCAATTTTCTTCTCTAGGCCAAGGTTTCCTCTCCTGGGCAATCAATCAGCAAGCACTTATTAAGCCCTTTCTGTATGCCAGGCCCTGCAATGGACGCTGAGGGTGCATTGCGGGGGTGGGGGCGTAACTGGAAGAGAAGCTCCCTAAAGCCCTCACTGATTTTCACGGCTCCCAGGTCACTTTGGGTAAGTCACTTAGACCTCTCTGGGCCTGTGGGCATAAATAAGGAGTTTGAGCTTCACTGGGCAGCCTGGTGGCTCAGTGGGTAGAGCCTCCGCCCCTCTCCCTACTCTGGAGTTAGGAAGATGAGTGTTTCTGAGTTCAAATCCAGCCTCAGACGTTTCCTAGCTATGTGACCCTGAGCAAGTCACTTCACCCTGCTTGCCTCAGTTTCCTCAGCTCTCAAATGAGCTGGAGAAGGGAATGGAAAACAACTCCAGTTGCTTTGCCAAGAAAACCCAAAATGGGGTCATGAAGAGTCAGAAACGACTGAACAACAACATAGAAGATGGATTCTACGGTCTGACTCCAGCTCTAAATTTGTGAACCTTTTCCAGCCCCAAGATCTATATGTCAAGGCCCCCCCCAGCCCTGACATCTCCTGTTCTGAGGCCCCTCCCAGCCCTGACATCCCCTGTTCTGAGGCCCCTCCCAGCCCTGACATCCCCTGTTCTGAAGCCCTTCCTAGGATCTCACAGCTGCTCCTCCCAGCCCCAGCCTCAGGAAGATCAAGGACAACAACTGAACAGGAAGGGAAGGTGTCCATGGGTTTACAATATGCACCAGTGGAAAGAGGACCTATCTGGATGAGACCATATATTCAATACGATTCAATTCAAATCAGTTGTATGGTCAGCTCTGGGGCTCTCAGGTTGCAGAGAAGGTGCCCAAGTGCAGGAATCCATCTCAGGGTCACACACACACACACACACACACACACACACACACACACACCCACCCACCCACACCCACACCCCCACACACACCCACACCCACACCCACACACACACACACACACACATACACGCGCACACACACACCAGGTCCGATGACAGCTGGAAACAAAATTAACCTCGCCCCAAAAGCCAAGGGAACCCATGGTGGGCATAAATAGGCCGCAGCATATGCGGATGGCCTCTGCACACCACAGGGTGATATCATCAAGGAGCAGATGAAGGAAGAGGAGGCCACAGATCAGGCAGTGAGAGAGAGGGCCGCCAGATGACTGGACGTGCAGCCCTGGCCTGCGTGTAACTCCAGGAGAGAGGAAGGCCCCCACCCCCACCCCCATGTTGGGAGTAGCCCCAGTAGAAGATTTAAGGGAGGTCTTGGACGAGAGATGAACAGGATTAAAGAGTGTGAATGGCTTGTGTTCTGGGACGTCTTCAGAGGTAGTGAGCTCCCCATGGATGGAGCTCTTTAGGCAGGGGTGGGAGGATGACCACTTACCAGAAACACCAGAGGAATTTCCCATTTGGACACATCTAGGGCTAGACCACCTCAGAGGTCTGTTCCAACTCTGAGATTCAACGATTCTCACTAGAGACAATACCTACATGGATGTAGGCCACAGCCACAGAAGCAGTGGCCTGTCCCTCCTCTGTCCATTCAACAGCACCCCTCTCAAGATGGCAGATTCTTAGCCTCTTCCTCTGAGTGGTCAGTTCCTGGAGACCCTCAGTGTCAGGAAAGGCCTTGGGCCCCGGCCAGCCAGATTCACACTTTCATTCCTGGCCTCTGCCTTCTGACTCCCTGTTTCTCCTGTCTTCTCCACCATGGCCACCTTCCCGTTGTCTTCCCTCATTGGAATGGAAGCTCCTTGAATGATTGCCAGAGCTTTAAGATCCATTTTGGGTTAGGTCCACAGTGTTTGCCAAAGCATCGTTAACGTTTAGAGCTCTGTTACACTAATATTATTTATTAATTATCTTTCATTCCCATACATATGCCGACTAAAGAGCTTTTCCATGCACCCATGTCTGTCAAAAAAAATTTAAATAAAGTTCCTTTTGTTGTTGCAGGGGAAAAAAAAGAATGGAAGCTCCTTGAGGGGAGGCCTGTCTTTTTATTTGTCTTTGTAGTCCCACTACTTAGCACAGTGCCTAGCACATAATAGGCGCTTAACAAATTAATGCTTGCTGACTAAGGTCATAAAGCAGTTTGGTTTGATCTTTGAATCTCCATTGCCTGGTCCAGTCCCTTGCACATGGTATTCAGATCATAAAAATTAAATAAAACTTAAATTAAATTAAATTAAAATTTTAAATAAAATTTAATTAAAGAAGGAAATAATATGATTGAAATTATATTAACTTTGGAGATTCGCCAAATGCTCAGCATTGACTGTCTCATAAAAATAACTGTGAATTAGCTGTGACTTTCCCCATTACAGATGGGGAGAGGCAAAGGAACTTGGGTATGATCACACAGCTAGTGAGGGGGGGAGGTTAGGCAGACCCAAGTCTTCTATCTACTATCTACTATATATACTACTACAAAACATCTATCTACTATAGATTTCAGGGGACTGAAGTCAGGAATACTCATCTTCCTGTGTTCAAATCTGGCCTCAGACACTTCCTAGTTTTGTGACTCTGTAATGCCAAGCAAAGGCAACTGCCAAGGTTCAGATTACCAGAATAGTAAACCCCATTTATTCAGCAAACATTCACAGAACAAAGTCAAAATACAGTGTAACTTGTTCCTTTAGCAAGTAAATTCTCAATTCAATCCAGGTACTACTCCACCCCTAGACAG
>JAQQSV010018036.1:0-11481 GCA_028646515.1 Pseudochirops corinnae | reverse complement strand
TCTTTTTTCATCTGGAAAATTTGGCTTTTTAAGGCATTCTTCTCCTCATTGGCTTTTTGTTCCTCTTTTGACATTTGAGTTAATCTATTTTTTAACGTGTTATTTTCTTCAGTGAGTTTGTTCACTCTCTTTTCATGATTTTCTTGCATCATTCTCATTTCTCTTCCCAATTTTTCCTCCACTTCTCTCATTTGGTTTTCAAAATCCTTCTTAAGCTCCTCAGTGGCCTGTATCCAGTTTACATTTTTTTGGAAGCTTTTGTTGTGGGACTTCTGA
Source organism: Pseudochirops corinnae (assembly GCA_028646515.1). Lineage (NCBI taxonomy): Eukaryota > Metazoa > Chordata > Mammalia > Diprotodontia > Pseudocheiridae > Pseudochirops > Pseudochirops corinnae. Next base: position 11,205 of record JAQQSV010018036.1, on the reverse strand, counting down.
CTGTGTAATCTTCCTCCCTTTCCATGCTTTGATCCTTTTTGTCCCCAAAAGAAGGGATCTAAAGTTGGATGGCTGTGCTTGCTTTGCTTCCTTTGCCTGCTCATATTGCCAGTTACTTGACTTTTGGGCTCAGTAAAACATTGCTTTCAGAGGGGAGAGCTCTGTACCAAATTGCTGAGGTTTTTGCTGCTGCTGGGGCTATTAGAAGGCCACCATTTCTGCAGCCTCCACCAGCTTTGGCTCACTGAAAAAGCACCTCAGGACTACCACCCAAGACCACAATCCCAATCCAGGTAGCTTAAGGCAAGAGCACTTAGCCTCTGAATGATCACTTGTTGCCCCTGCAATCTGCACGCTGGGAGGTTCTGAAGTAGCCACATGGAGGTAGCTGCAGGGCTGCAGTTTCAGCTTCTTCTAGCCCTGGGGCAATTGGCCAGACCTTTTCCCCCAAATTTATCTGAATTCCACTGACCTTTCACTTAGTCCTAGTTTCTTATGGGTTTTTAATTGTGGAAAACACCACAGCTGCCAGTGATTCACACTCCAGCCGTGTCTTGTTGTGGTGTCCCTAGGGCTCCAGCCACAGGTTCATGTGGTGTTGGTCTGGGCTCCCAGCACACTGCCATAAACCCCTTCCCATCTTCCTGACAGGCTGCCTTCAGCAGGAGCTTTGTTACTCTGTCGTTTTGTGAATTCTGGAGCTTTAAAATTTGTTTAGAGTCATATTTTATAGGTATTTGAGGTTGTTATGGGGAGAGCTGCAGAGTTTTGCTGCTTCTATGCCACTATCTTCTAACCCTCTAGAAGCATACACTTCTGTACTGGGACAGGGTCAAAGTAGAGAATACAGCAAGTGGGGGGCAGGATAGAAAGGATGGAAATATAGTCAATGTTACACAATATGTCCATTGTGGAGATGTTCTGCATAACTACATATGTACAGCCTGTATCGAATTGCTCATCTTTCCAGTGGGAGTGGGTGACAAGGGAGGAAGGGAAAGAATCTAGAATTTAAAGTTCTAAAATTAAATGTTAAAAATATATTTAAAATATATAATACTTATTATTATTTTTAGTTACAAGCAACTGGGAAATAAGATATACAGGCACTATGATAGGGAGATACATCTTGCCCTACCAGGAAGTCAGAGGTGTGATGGGGAGGGGGGTATAGGAGAGAGCAGATTGAGGGACAGGGTATACTATGGGATCACTGTTTTGGGGTGGTGGGTAGGGGAAAGATGGGGAGAAAATGTGTGACTCAAAATCTTGTGGATATCTTTCATGTAAACTAAAAATAAACAAAAGTTAATTTAAAAAAAAAAAGACCCAGTATGGGCAAAGACCTCTAAGTAAATAGTTGGAAGAGAAAAGGGGACATTTTTCCAAAGTTTTGCCAGTTCATTTTGATTTTATTAGACTTTTCATGGTACTAGTTGATTTCAAATGCTTTGGTAACGCACTTTATGTGAGAAAACTAAGGTACTGCAATGGATATAAAGGGGCAACTATGTGGCATAGTAGAGTGCCCGGCCTGAAGTCAGGAAGACTCATTTTTTGGGTTCAAATCTGGCCTCAGACACTAACTAGCTGTGTGACTCTTGTCAAGTCACAAGTTTACCTCAGTTTCCTTATCTGTAAAATGATCTGTAAAAGGAAATGAAAAAACCACTGTAGTATCTTTGCCAAGAAAATTCCAGATGAGGTCACAAAGTCAGAAACTAATGAACAATAACAATGGATGTATAGGGAAATTCCAATTTGGGGACATAGTCATCATAGAATTTGCAACTTGGAACAAATTCCAAACTGACACCATCATCCTGAGGACTAAAGTCTCAGACTGATATCTTTTAGTCCATTTAGCACTCTCTGCTACTTTCAAAAGAGTTCCCTCTCTTAACTAGATGGCATAGTAGGCAGAGGATTGTACCTAGAATCAGAAAGATCTAAGTTTAAATCTGACCTCAGATTCTGTCTGATGATATAACACCTGGAAAGTCAGTTATTCTCTGTCTACTTTCAAATGAAAGTTCCAGTTAGAATTTACCAAAGGGAGAAGATCTGAGAAGCATAAGGAGAAGACAGCTGAGACATAGTGGCAGAGAATGAGAGTATGAGAAAATGACCACTGGATCAGAGGCAAAAAAAGCTCATCATTGTATAGAATGGTATCCAATTTCCTTTCTTTAATAGTGCCCCTCTCGGAACATGCTCATGCTGTTCAGTATCTGTTCACAAATGGTGCACCCAGAATTGAATGTAATATTTATATAAGATTTCCCTAAAGAAGAGTGATATAGGTCTATTTACTTCCGCGTTTTAAACTTCATACATCTCTTTATGCAAGCTAAATTAATTTTAGCTTTTTTTACTTCTAAGTCATATTATTATTTAGCAATTAGCTTCCAGTTCATGGTTGATAAGGTACAAAAAGACTGGTAGATCAAAATAATGTTGTTTATATAGTACAGTTATCTACAGAGCATTCAACAACGTTCTCATTCTATGCATATGGACAGGACTGAGACATATGAGCTAGATGATAATATAGTTAGGTTATTTGAGAACTAGTTGAAATATCAAACCCAAAGAATTACCTCTTCCTCACAATATCTGCCCATTGTGCTATGTTAATCAATATTATTTTTTCAGTGGCTATGATGAAAGCAGAGATAAAATACAACTTTTGCCAATGACCCAAATATAGAAGGGATAGGCACCACCTTGGATGATAGAATCAGAAACCATAATGATTATAACAGGCCAGTAAATTACTTAAATGGAATAAAGGATAATTTAGGTAAATGTAAATATTTGCATGAGTTCAAAATAGAAAAAAAATCTCCATGCATACAAATTGAGAAAGGTACATATCTATTCCTATGAAATAAAATAAAGATCTGGATTTAATAGAGTACTGTAAGGCTAGCATGAGTCAGCAGTGCTGCATGCCAGGCAAAAAGGCTGCTTCATACTGTATTAGACTCTACAAGATAACTAGGTGGCATATTGGATGGAACACAGGGATTACAATCAAGAAGACTGGAATTCAAATTTTATCTCAGGCACTTATTACCAGTGTGACCCTAACAAGTTACTCTGTTTTCCTCAATTTCTTCACCTGTACAATTGGGGATAATAAACACCTACTTTCCAGGGTTGTTGTGAGTTTCAAATGAGATAATAATTGTAAAATGCTTAACATAGTGTCTGGTACATAGTAAGCACTATTTAGATGTTAGTTATTATTTCACCAAGAATGAGAGACATACTTTTTTTCTTAATTTAAATTTTATTTTATACTCAAGGGACAGAACATAAATACAGAATAGAGAAATGAAACAAAAACACATCATAAACTTAAATATTGAAACTTAAGTACCAAGAAAGGAAAAAAAAATGTAGTGTACATAGTAGAATATGAGAGGCTTCAAAATATGTAACAACAAATTTTCATTTCAAGACAGCCTATATGATAAATAATACACATTGTGTTGAGAATTGTCCATCTTTTCTTTTGTTCTCTGCTGTGTACCTTTTTACTTTGTTCTTTTTTTCTCCTTCCCTCCATGGCTACAATTTAAGTGTTGATATATTTCTCTATAGTTATAGATATACACATACATATATACAAACACAAAATAGACATGCTTTCCCAAATATACTCTACTCCTGATCTATATTTTTATGTTTGTGCATACCTTGTTTCCTATCCCTCCTGCTTCCTCTACCCACTACCTTATCCTCCTATTACTTGCCTACCTCAGCTCCAAGGATCTTTCCCCTATTGTCCCATTCTCCTAAATCCAAATACCCTTCTATACCCCTATTTTACCTATTCCCTCACCCTCCCCTCTAAAGATCACTCCCTCACCCTTTCCCCTTTCCTTATGCCCCTCTCATTTTATTTCTTCTGTATTTAGAAGACTTTTATACTCTTCTAAATATATTTTCTTCCCTCTTGTACCCATTCCCAGTGAAAATAGGTTAGCAGAAGTACCAGCCCTCCTCCCCTATCAAATTCCTTTGTACAGATTCTTCCACATACATCTCATTGGTATAAAATAATTCCTCCTTTAAGCTGTTCCTAAATGGTTTTACTTTTTAAATTCATATGATACTCAGGTTTACCAAATCTTTCTCATGAGCTACCAATTATTATTAATAATCTTAAACATATATTTTACATACATAAAAAGTAAACAGTCTGAACTTATAAATCCCTCACAATCAATTTTTGGCATGTGCCTTATATTTCTCTTAGTTCTTCTATGTTAAATTTTCTATTAAGTTCAGGATTTTTTTCAATAAAGTCTTGAAAGTCTGAGAGTTTATCAAATGTTCATTTTTTTCATGCATGGTAATACTTAAATTTGCAGGGTATGATATTTTTGTCAAGAACTCCAGTTTTTTGCTCTTCAGTATGTTGTGTTCCAAGACCTGTGGATCTTTAATGTTTCTGCTGCTAGGTCTTGTGTACTTCTAATTGTGGCACCGTAATATTAAAATTATTTTAATTTTGATGCTTTTAACATTTTATCCTAGAGCTGGGGATTTTGGAATTTGTCTAGAATATTCCTATGTATTTTCCTCATAGTATTTATTTTAAGTGGTAATCAATGGATTTTTTTCTATTTCTACTTTCCCCCCTCCTTGTTCTAATGCTTCAGGACAATTTTCTTTAATTATTTCTTGTATTATTGTATCAAAATTAGTTTTTCATTGTAACTTTCAGGTTGTTCAATTGTTTTTATATTTTCTCTTTTTGATCTCTTCTCCAAATCTGATGTTTTTCTTATATTTCATTTTCTTTTTTATTTTTTCATTATTCATATTTTGTTTAATTATTTCTTGATCTCTTATAATTTTTCTGACTTCACTTTTTCCAATTCTAATTTTCAAAGTGTTATTTTCTTCCTTAAGATTCTGGATTGTCTTTTATAATTGCTTGACTTTCCTTTCATACCCTTCTTGTTTATCTTGGATTGTTGTTATTTTCTTTTATAGGTTTTCCTCTCTTTCTGTAATTTGATTTTTAAAGTATTTTTTTAAATATCTTTTATGAATTCTTTTTGGGCAGGTGACCAATTGGCATTAATCTTTGGTGGTTTCTTAATTTTAATATTCTCTTCTGAAGATGAACACTGGTCATCTCTTTTCCCCATAATAACTTTCTTTCTCCTTTTCCTGTGCATCTTTTGTGGTAGTAGTTTAATTTTTGTAATCACCTCTAGCCATGAGGTATAGGAAGTGTTGTCTCTTGCCCCAGATCTTCAGTTCTCCTTCTAGTCTGGAATCAAAGTCAAGCGTCCAACTTGCTGTAAGTGCTCACAGCCAGGGGCTTTCTGACCCACTGCTTCTGTACTCACCAGGCATGTGCTGGTTCCTTCTCGCTCCCACCACTCTTTGCAGCACAGCTGGGCCTGGTCTTCCTTGTCAGCAGAGGTTCCCTCAGTCTTCCTGGGCTCAGATGTCCAAGTTCCCTCACTATTGTGCGGGTAAAAGTTCTGGTGGCTGGGGATGCCTCTCAAACCAACCAACCACAGGACTTGCCACTTGTTGTTTAAGCTTGTCACTTGTTATTAAAACAGAACTTAGCCTGGAGATGTTTACTCTTCACTGGGACCAAACCTCATTCTGGGATTTTTCTTGTGATCTTCTCAAATTGTCCCAGGAAGACCCTGGTTCTGCCCCCTATTCTTCTTTATCTCCACCCACATTTTGTTCACCCTAAGATGATATTTTAACTCTTTTGTGGGGGAAAATCTTGACAGCTTCGAATTTTCTGACTTATTCTACCATCTTCCCAGAATCCTCTCAAAGAGGCATAAGTTCACTGTATTCTACATGGTGAGACCATGAGGGGAAAATCTTATTTAGTTCATTGCACCATCATTTTGGATAACCTCTCTCCCAAACACTGAGCTAGCTCTGGAAATGGGTATATCAAGCACATTATCAGTATGTACATCTCTGGAAAGTATACTTACAAGGTAAGTGAACTAACCCATAGTATTCAAAACTTCTTCATTTGCCATAACCAATCATTCCGTGACTGAATGGTATAGTACTGACGGATGGAGCACCTATTTTCTTGGTGTGAATTGTAAGGCCAAAATTAGCACAAGCAGCAGAATATCAATCCATACTTTGCATCTCAGCTTCAGAAGCTATACTGGGTGCACAATCATCTGCAAACAAAAAATCATGTGCCAATACTCCCTCCACTCTAGTCTTGGCTTGTAGCCTTTTCAGGTTGAAAATTTACCATCAGTGTGGTAATGGGAAAGGAGTGGTATTAGAATGACTACCAAACTGAAGATGTACAGAGCCATTGTTACATGCTTGTGAAAACTGTACAGTCTAACAGTGCCATGGCAAGAAACTGAATTAATTCCATTTGAATTGTCTTAGGAAAATTCTGAAGATAACCTAACATAAAGTACCAGACCCTGAAGGTCTTTCTTGAATAAACTGCTAAGCATTTGTAGCATCAACCACACTGGCATATCCAGTGTAGATGTTAGCACAGGTTTTAGAACTGCTTTACTAGGAAAGATAGCTGTTTGAGGGGTCAATAATCTTTTTAAAATTATATTCACTAGTTCAGTGGAAAAGTCAGCACCCTGAACTTTAGAGAAAATGTAAGCAGAGAAATAAAGACCAGCAGATAGAGCTCTGACTACCTGAATCAAAGCAATACTGCTCTATATTTTACATACATCCCAGGATCAAGAGAAGCTTTATATCTGAGTAGTCAGGGAGCTCTGAACATACAGCCACTCAGAATCTCAACCAGGAAATCACAAGATCCTTTTTGTGAGCAAGACACCAAAGCAAAATACCAGCTCAGAGTATACAGATACTTCTCAGAGCCAGAAGGCATCACAAGCCTCCTGACTCAGTGCCTAATTAGATTAGGACGAAAAGGTGTGAAAGCCTTCCTATAAGCAAACCTCCCATAAGCAAGCTTTTCTTTAAGCAAGTTCCTCCTGAAATGGGCTCTAGTGATTTAGGATACATCACAGCTAGGGACAGAGGCCTATTAATGGGTGGGGATGATCTTATATTCCATTAACATTAAAGCATCCAAACAGAGGGTGCAACTCTGATAGGCTGGCCAGGTGTTCAAAGGCCAAACATATGCTTGTTTAAAAGACTATTTTAGGGAGAACTTACACAAGGCAAGTGTTTACATAGTAGTTAGGAAAAAAGTGACGCAAAGACACTCCCAAGGTCTCTCTTAAGAACTTTGGAATTGATTGTATCATATGGGAGACACTGTCATAGGAGTGTCCAGCATGGCATACTTTCATCAGAGAAAGTACAGTATTATTACTTGGTCCTCTTCCAGAACAAAGGGCAAAAATGATCCAACCATTTTGGATAGCCATGGACAAGTAGAAAAAGGCAAGCATGGTGTTGGAGAAAATATGCCACATGATGACTGGTTCAAGGAACTCTGTATGGGAGAGAAAAGTTTGGGGCACATTATAGCAACCTTCAAATGTTTGAAGGGATAACTTGTCTACTTGGACCCATATAGAAGAATGACAAGTGATGTATGGAAATTACATGGAGGTAAACATATGTTTTATACAAGTAAAAAATTCTAAATTAAAATGATCAAAAATGCAAATGACTGCCTTGGAAAATGATAGGTTCTCTTTATTGGTGGTATTATAGCAAATTTCATAAATACTTGTTAATGTTACAGAAGATATTCTTAGCCAGGTTTGGGTTCAGAATAGATCTGCAACTCTTTGTGTTTTCTTATGTGTTTTCCTAACCCCCATCCCTGATCTCTAATATTTCAGGAGATGGCACACGTAAAAACAAATAAACATGCAGAATTTTTACAGAAAGAAGATAAGTAATAAGAATCTTAATTCCAAATAAATTCATCTCCTAGGTCTGTCCAATATTACTTTGCCTTTATTTCTCTACCCCATGTCTAAAATATTCCTTCTTTGTCTTCATTTATTTATTGAAATCTTTCTCTTCCTACTGAAAACAGATAGCTGAGTTCTATTTCAGTTTGATCAACAGTTGTGAACCCTTCAACTCTAACCTTAATGAGTTTTTCTGTATCCAGAAAACTCTTTGTTTTAATAGAGCTATAGACTGTTGGTGAATTAAGCAGTCATTTTTATTCAACTGTTTCAACATTCAACAAATCAATCAACAAATACTTACTGAGTACCTATGTAGTGTCATGCATTTCTGTGACTGAACAGCTATTACTCGATTTCTACTAGGTAATTTAAAAAATTTCACAGATTTAGTGTTTTGATTTTTGTATATTTTATTGTTTATTTTGTTTTTACTCATTAATTCAGTCAATATTTACTACTCTTTCTTGTGAGTTAGGCTTTGTGTTTATCAAAATCATGAAAGATGCAACATAGATATCTGTATGTATCTATCTATATCTATATCTATATATCATTTTAATTTCTATTGTGTCTGTATAGCTTTGTTATCACTAAAGCAATGATTTTATTCTGTCCATTAGGAGACAGATTCAGTAAAAATATCAATCACCCATTTTAACCTACAGGATAGCAACAGTTTTTTTCCTTATGAACACAAGGATTCGAAGACATTTATTTGTCAGAAGACGGACTTGAACCCAACTTTTCTCAGATTTATAAGGTATTTCTGGGAAGAACTTCTAAAATCTGTACATTCCTGATTCACTAAGCTAAAAGGGGCATCTTATATGCTAGTTATTAAATGTATTGTGAGAATAGCAATTGTACTGAAAACTGGTCTCCCTTTTGAACGTCATGATTATATGAATAAGAAAGTATATATTCAAATGAAAACTCAGATCTTCCTCATCTGAGTAAAGGTCAGAGTATCTACAGGGAAAAATTGTTTGTCAAGAGACCACTGGATACAGTAACCACAATATTATTTGAAGAATAAATATGAAAAACTAAACTATTCTGAGTAATATACATATTCAAATCAACTACAAAGTACCTAGAAGGAAGATGCAATCCACCTCCAGAGAAAGAACAGATAGAAGTATGCATAGTATGGTTTTGCATACATACGTGTGTATGTGTGTGTATGTATGTATATATATATATACATATTTGTATATATATGCATGTATTTGTGTGTATCTATGTGTATATATGTGTATGCATATATATGTAATGCATGTGTGTGGGTAAAATGGTGGCCTTTTCTAGTGTACAGCGGGAAGGGAAGGAGGTAGACAAACTGGTATTTAAAATGTAACTAAAATAAGTTAAATTTTTAAAAAGTTAACTTACAATGAAACATGGTTTGCAGAAATAATGTATGTGTTCTGGCATATGGAATTAATTTTTTTTTCCCTTAGTTTTATTAATTAGAGTACAGCTAGACTTCAGGGCAATCTGTCTGTTGCGTGTATTTATAAGAGCTTTAGGGGAGATCAAATCTTCAAGAAATTTAGGATATAGAATCAAGACATTTCTTCAAAACATGTGCATTATACACAGAAAAATGAGATACACATGTTCATCCATGTATACACAGATAACTCCACATATACATGCATACATGCTTATACATAGATGTGTATGCACATGTGTGTATGTGTGGGTTTTTTTACACACATATTAAGATGCAACATGACAACACTGATAATGACCTAGACTCAAGGCAAGAGAGACCAGTTTCCAGGTCAATGCTCTGCCCCGACAAATACTGATTCAGTAACCTAGGGCAAATCATTTAACATCTTAATGATCTAGGTAACTCTGTAAGACTATAAACTGAGAGAAAGTCACAAGAAAAATACAGATTCTACATTCTATTTACTTGCATCTGACATGGATTACTTAGAGTTTCCTAACCTGGAAGTCCCTTATACAAAGCCATCAGAGATCCTGCAAAGATCCATCTACATCCATATCTAATTACATAACATATATACATTTCTATATCTATACAATAAATATAATAATTTTCTAGAAAACTCTTTTTTTCCCATTGAGAAGAGTAAGAAAAATGATGGGATCTCTATGGAAGAACATTAGAACTGCATCATCTCTTTCTTCTATACCAGTGATCTGAGTAGATAGAAACTGCACCCCTGGAAGATGGTGGCATAGGAGCAGAAATATATCGCAGCTCTCACATAGCCACCCCAAAACATCCATGAAATATGACTCTAAACTAATCCTAGAACTCCAAAATGCACACCAATATACTTTCCACTAAAGTCAGCTTGGCTATGAGGAAGCATATCAGCACTGCGAACCAAAACCAGCCTGGCCTGTTGTGTCCAGGGATGCCTGGACAAGAGGAGCCGAGTGCTGGCTGGAGCTTCAGGTGAGCAGATTAGTGGCAGCTGCAGCAGTGTCCAGAACTAGGTCAGTGGAGCTTGTGAAATCGGGGGAGAAAAGCAGTCCGGCCAAAATGTCTCCAGGGCTGAGAAGCAGAAAAGCAAAGGTCCTGCACCCACCTCTGCATTGTGGCTTAAGCACTCTCAGCCTGCAGACAGCAGGGGGACCAAGCGATCGTTCAGAGGCCACGTACTGTTACATTGAGTGGCCTGGATCCGGATCTGCACTTTGGTCTTGTGGTTCTTTTTCCTGCAGTGAGCTGGAAGTGTGGGAGGGACCTACCAACTCCCTGAGAACTCTGGCAACTGGGAGGACCCCAGCAATTTGGTACAGAGCTTTCCCATCTGGAAGCAGAGCTCCACAGAGATTAAAAAAAAAAATCGGGAACTGACCAACCATGAATAAGAATAAGCATAAGAAGCAAAGTGAGAACAGCAACCAAACCCTAGATTCCTTCTTTGAAGAAAAGAAGGACCAAGGCAGAGAGGAGGAGGACAGTGCAGCCAGAGCTCCCCCAACAGGGGCTTCCAATAAACATGAAGATTGCCTTAAAGGTAGAGATCAGCTGAAGAAGGATTTTGAAAACCAAATGAGAGAAGTGGAAGAAAAATTGGGAAAAGAAATAAGAAGCTTGCAAGAAAATCATGAAAAGAGAGTCAGCAATCTGACTGAAGAAATTAACACCCTAAAAAAATAGATTAACTAAAATGACAAAAGAGGCCCAAAAAGCCAATGAGGAGAAGAATGCCTTCAAAAGTCGACTTTGTCAGATGGAGAAAGAATCTCAAAAGCACTCTGAAGAGAATAATTTTGTCAAAATTAGAGTGGAGCAAATGGAAGTAAATGACTTCATGAG
>JAQQSV010018035.1:0-11481 GCA_028646515.1 Pseudochirops corinnae | reverse complement strand
TCCCCACTCGCTAATCTGCTCACTGCTCCTCTCATCAGGCCGCCCCCAGGGCACATCTGCGGCTTCAGGCCAGGCTGGTTTCGGTTGGCAGTGCTGATATGGTTCCTCGTAGCCGAGCTGACTTTAGTGGAATGTATCTTTGTGTGTGTTTTGAAGTTCTAGGATTGGTCCAGAGTCCTATTCCATGGGTATTTTGGGGTGGCTATGTGAGAGCTGCGATATATTGCTGCTGCTATGCCGCCATCTTGGCTCCGCCCCCCCAACATCTTGGTTTTTCAAAGCTGGGGGGCTCAACAGCTGCCCAGAGTCTCGTCTGGCCAAGTCACACAACTCTTCTCAAAGTGAGCCCCAAAGCAAAACCTCACATCAGGGCGTATATATAGCCTTCTCCTGGCCTGGAGAATGTCACAGCCCTCTTGACCCACTGCCCAATCACAAAGCTACAAGGTGCAGACATTCCCAAAAAAACAAGCCTGGTGCCACAGGCTCCACATGACCACATTCAGCTTATCATGGGGCAGAGTTTATCTTCACAGCAGGGAAGCTTCCTGTGGGCTTTGCTCTACCCTTTAGCAAATTCCCTCCATCACAGGCTCCCTGTGACCACATTCAGCCTAGTAGGGGGCAGAGTTTACTTTCAAATCAGGGAAGGTTCTCAGAGCCCCTTAAGCCACTTAAGCAAAGGGCCTAGGGGCAGAGAAGATCTTAAGATTCCCATAACACCTGGAGATTGGTCACTTCATTTTTTTTTCTTTTTGGAGGGGGGAAGGCAATTGGGGTTAAGTGACTTTCCCAAGGTCACATGGCTAGTAAGTGTTATGTGTCTGAGGCTGGATTTGAATTCAGGTCCTCCTGACTCCAGGGCTGGTGCTCTATTCACTGGATTGGTTACTTCAGATAGGATGAGGCACAGCCCCAGGCAGAATTATTTTCTTTACTGTTCCTTCTCTTTTTACTTGGTCCATGCCTCTTCCAACTTCTTGCCACCCTCTTACCCTAGGAATTGAATCACCTTTATGTATTTTAATAATATATTATGTCTTTATGTATCCTTATATTTATCTCTACTGCTCTTAACCCACGGTGCCCTGGATGGTACTCTGTGCTCCAAAATCATTCCACTAGTCAATGTGCAGGCAGGCATGCAGGCACACACACACACACACACACACACACACACACACACACACACTCCTCAGAGCAAATCTTCTTAGCTAAGTATTAGGAAGAACATAATCAACTGATTCCTCTTTGACTAGGTCAGTCCTCCAAAGTATAACATTTTAAAGTATAACATTTATGTGACCAACATAATAGATTTGTAATGGTAAAATTTCATAAGAGACATTTCAGATATAGGAGAGCCTTCCTGATGATTCTTGAATTAGCTTACCTGTCCCATTCACAAGGCTTGTGTGGTGAGCATTTTGGGGTCAAGTAGACCTTGGAACGCCACTGCATTTGTTGTGTCCTCGTCCTGATGAGTTTCCTGACCCCTTCTCAACAGCATTCCTCCATCTGTGCCCCATGAATTACAGGTGTTCTATGAGATGGGTGTAGGGGTATCGAGAGAACCCTTTGATGTTTGTAACATTTTTCTTCTAAAATATCAAGCATAAAATTATCGATGCATCAAAAATGCTAAGTACATTGGTATTTTCTTCGCACTAGAAAACAAGCTGACTATACTTTTTTTTTTCTTCTCCCAGCCACCCTTTACACAATGGAAATTACAAAGCTCCAGCTCCCTTAGACCAGTACCTAGGGCTCTGACTTCATATTTCAACCCCTACAATATTCCATGGCTCAACCTTTTCAGGAAATCCTACATTAAGAGGTTTCAGTTCACGATATGTATGTGCTTCTCTGTAGACAGGAACATATCGCCTTCTAAAATTCAAACACCATTCACTTTCTAGATGAGCCCAGGACACACAGGGAATTCACAAAGGACACGTCCTGTGTATCAACATAGCTCTCCCCTTTTTCTCCCCAAAGACACTGGAGGCAACAAGCTGCAAATGGGCAGTTTTCTGCAACAGACTTCAGCAAATGCCATTGACAGATTGACAGTGAAGTCTCTTGACACCACAGATTAAAATCAAAGCATTTTTTCCCTCAGATTTACAAAATTCATTTGATAAGCTTCTCCCTCATTTGAAAGGTGCTTCTGATAAAATCAGCTTTTTAAATACTTGACAAAGGTTTTGTGTAAAGAAAATATGTATCTAAATAGCATGAAGAAAAAGAGGAGACAAAAAAAGGAGATGAAAAAAGTAACAGGCCCACCCCCAAACAAAAATATTTGCTTGGTGGAGTCGGGGAAGCAGTATAGAATCATAGAAAGACATATGGAGAGATAAAAGACCTGTTTTCTTTAACTTGCCTCCATTAGATTGTAAGCTCTTTGAGGGCAGGGGCTGTCTTTTTCCTTTTTTTGCATTCCTAGAACTTAGCACAGTGCCTGGTACATAGTAGTAATTAGAAAATTTTATCAAATTAATATTTATTGAGTGAATATTACTGCCTGTGTGACTTTGGGCAAATCATTTAATCTGCCTAGGAGGAAACACAGTAGATAGACGCTGAACTTGGAATCAGAAAAACTGGAGTTCAAATCTGACCTCCAATATTTACTAGTTGTATGATCCTTAAGCAAGGGTATCTGCCTCAGTGTCCCCTTCTGTAAAATGAGGATGCTAATAGTACCCACCTCCCAGCATCCTTGTGGGTAAAATTAGATATTATTTGTAAAGTGCTCTGTAAACTTTAAAACAGTATATAAATGCTATGTAAATTATATGAATATTATTATCTTTATTAATTTCTCTGGGCCTAATTTATTTCAAGGAGGTGGGGGATAATGTAAATGATACCTCTAAGGTCCTTTCCCGTTCTAACGTTGTATGTATGTACAGATTTTTATATGTCTATTCATATATTATTTAAAATGTGACTTATAGAACCCACTTCATAGTCATCAGAGGGTTCAAAGGATTTCACAAGTTTTATTTTGAGTTTGAATTAGGTTTCTTTCCAAGATCATCTATATATAATACCTGGTAGGTTATTTGTTCTTCATTTTTGAAGGGGGCTAATGGCATTATGGTGTGATGTCTTGACTTGTATAAGAATTGGATTTAAGTGAGACAGAATTGCGCAAAGTTGTCAGCCTCATTCTCTCTTCCAGAATCATTGAAGTCAAGTGGCAAGACAAAAGTCAGGACAACTGCTGATGGCCCGGGATGCAGTGGGTAACCTTGGCATCTTCAACATCTCCACAGTGCCTGCTTCAGCACCTTCATGGCAATTGAGGAAAAAACTGTTCTCATCCACCCATTCCTCTAGGGAAGTCTTCACATTCTTTGGTAGACACCAGCTAAATTCATCAATGAATTTAGGGCCTGTTAGTTACCCTCAATCTGGTTTAGTCCATCTATTGAGACTGTTTACTGGGGTGTGGACGCTGCACATGCTACAGCTTCTTGGAACCACAGGTGTGAGTTGAGTACCAGGTAGACACCAAAGATGGATGGGCAGTCCTGAAAAGGGTTCAGCAAGCCCTCATGGCAGAGGTACTAGTCCTCCTGGAACACTCAATACTCCTCCTCCCAGGTCAGGGCTTCTTAGAAAGCTAAGAACCTACATGTATCACAATCCCAACCACTGGCTGCCACCTTCCACTCTGTCCCCCAAGTCAACTTTGCAAGTTATTGTTTCTTCCTTAGGGATGCTTTCTATAAGGTTCTCTGGAGCCCTCTGCCTTTCCTTAGTTGAGAAACAAAGGAAAATTCTAGCCTTGTGGTAAAACATGAAAAGATTGAATCAACAATTCTCTCCTTTTTTCTCCCCAAATTCTCTCTTTATTAAGCAAAAACAAGGTGTCTAAATGGTGTGGTTTTAGTCTTTTCCACAAGTAACCTCAGAATCACAAAAAGACAGAATTTTGGAGCTTAAAGGCACCTTATTCATCAACTAATTCATTTATTTTCTCCTTTGTCTTTTCAACTTAATTTACTTACTATATTCTCAAGCCAGACCCCAATTCAAAGGCATGTTATAGGATATAAAAGTCAGCCTGGCTTAGTGAATAGAAGGCTGGCCTTGGGGTCACTTTATTTAAATTCTGTCTTTGGTACTTAAGCTGTATGATTAGGGGTACATCAGTTTATTCTCACATCCTCAGGTACCTCTCCTATGTAACAGACAAGCTATCTAGATCAGTAGAGGGAGTTACCACTCCAAGATTCCTCTGCAAGAATGAAATACTGGGTCTAGCTTCATTCTCCTACCTACCCCCAGGTGAGACTAAGTGGAGGAAGTTGTTTATGAACAAATTGTGATGCCCTTGCTCCTCTTCCTAGCCATGGGCTATATAGTAATATAGTAAGTGCTTAATTTGTTGAAGAGGAATTCCCAGCACCTCCATGTTATTTTTTAATGCTGGTAAGAGCAAATGCCAAGGAAATAAACTTGGGAAGGAAGTTTTAAGAAAGCTGAGTTAAGGACTTTATCCCTCTTGTCCTGAACACCCCCATAAATTTTTATTAAAAGTAAAAGTATTATCCCCTTCAATTTACTTCCCGTAGTTGATTCCCTCACCTACCCCAAATCTATCCTACAGAGCTAAGTGGTACAGTTGCTAGAACACAGGGCCCAGAGTTGGGAAGACCTGAGTTTAAATCCAACCTCAGACACTTACTGATTGTGTGACCCTGTACAACTTGCTTTACCTCTGTTTGTCTCAGTTTCCCCTACCCATAAATGGGAATAGTAATGATACCTACCTTTCAAGGTTGTTGGGAGGATCAAATGAAATAATATTTGTAAAAAGCACAATGTATGTGCTATATAAATGCTGATTAAAAACAAATGCTAGCAAATCTGAATTAGGACCATAACAAATAACTTTTATTAAATGAGAGGTTATACTGGTATAGTGGGTAGAGAACCAGCCAGCAGAGTGTATTGTCAAGGCAATATTCACAGCATCCATGGCAATTATAAATATGCTGGCATAGTTCTGAATCACAAAATATAACAGACTTTCCACATAGAAGACAGAAGCAAAACATTTATTCAGATACCAGAAAGCTGAATCCCAGCACCAGGATTCATCATAGCAACAAAGAAATCTATTCACAATAACACCACAGAGAGTAACAGCATCCCAAAGCCTGTTCAAGCCTTCCCACAAACAAACACTCACCATCTTAGCTGTCTCTTTGCTTGTGTCCTCTCTCCACTTCCATTCTAACTGCCCTGACTCTCAGCTTCCTCTCAGCTCTGTTCCACCCTTCCTGCTCCACCCATTCAACAAACTCCTCCCTCCACAGACTCCATGTGATTATATTCGGCCTATTAAGGAGCAGGAGAAATCTTCAAATTACCATTACACAGAGTCAGGAAGCCCTGGGTTCAAATCCCACATTTGGCATATAGTCAGAGTAGCAGATATGCGATCTTGGGCAAATTACTTAAGTTCCCATTGCCCTAAGTTGTTCTCCTAGACCATAAATTGTGGAACAATTGCTGGTTTGCATAGGTAGAGTGTGTTCTTGCAGCAGGAACTCTCTAAGCTGACAAAATTACAGGTTTGGTCCGACAATCCCCAATAGCTCTAAAAAGTATAGTATAAATCCCTTCAATTTTTACCCAAATGAGAATTAAGTAAAAATCAATGAAGAAATAAAAAGTTCCTTTACCTTTTGTTCTTTGAAGAAGGGGGGATGGGAAGTAGCAAACAAACTTTTCAGTTAATGCCTATAATACATTAAAAAATAAGTGGATGTGTTATATTGTCCAAAATGTGGCATACAAGAGTCATATAGTTGTAGATCCAACAAGCTACCTTGCACTCCTGGCCTTTTCAGGCAAGGATCTCAGCTCTTTACTAAAGAGGGTGCATTCTTTGAAGGGAGAAAGTCTTAAAAGTAAGAAAGTTGACCTTCTTGGGTGTTCACAGACTAGTCTTGGAACCAGTGCATATTAAGTGCTTTGCATTATTAAGAAGAGAACATTTCCAGCTATTTAAGATTCTGTACTAAGGGTGGTGATGATAATTAGTTTTTAAGTAGCACTTTAAAGTTTGCAAAGCATTTTACAGGTAATCTCATTTGATCCTCATAATAACCCTACAAGGCAGGTGCTAAGATTATCTGACTCAAAAATAAACATTTGACATAGATGGTCAATAATTTATTTAATAGGGAAACATGAAGAAATGAATGACTTACCCAATGACTTCTTTGATCAATCATATTAAAACTGGAGACATCATAAAAACCACTGGCAATCTCTCTGTCCTTTATTGAACACAGTATTCTAGTACATTTTGTCCTGAAAGTCCATACACTCAAAAATAAACATACCCTAATTAATTGGCAGACAGCAGCAAACTTGTAAATCCATAGAAAGCCAAACAATTCAAGGAAAACACCACTCACCTGGAAAGGTCAGACCAATTATAGTGGATAAAGGTTTGCACCAGCTTATATATATTCCCAGTTCTTGTCAGCTAGGTGCCTTAGGAGGCACCTAGCTGACAATGCTAATTTTATGCCATATTTTTTGTCAAAGGAAATCATAAAGTAATAAAAAATATTGCATAAAATATTAGGGGATAATGTTGGTTAAAATGCTCATCATAGTGTCTGGAAACATAGTAGGTATTTAACAAATACTTGTTCTGTTTCCATTCCCAAAAAGAAGACCCCAGTGCATTCTGCAGAAGGTCCATTTGTGCCCTTGGAAGACTCGAGGATGGCTTGCTTCTTCCCTTTCTTAGCATAGTGCCTGGCATATAATAGGCGCTTGATATATATGCTTGTTGACTTGACGACTTATGGTGAAAAGCCAGCATGGTAAATAACTAATACTCATCTGGGAGCATAATATATAATACATGGATTTGGGGAGGCAAAGGGGAAGGTGCTCTGGAGCTCTGGTGCCTGAAACTCTCAATAAAGAAACCTGCTTGATCAATGCCAAAGGGCAATTTTTGTGAAATTTAAAGTCTTGGGGAACTCCTAGGGGTACTAAAAAGTTAAGTGACTTGACCAGGATCTATCAGTCAGTACTTGAACTGAGGCCAACTTTGGTTGTCTGTCTATGTCAGGGTGTCTCTCCTGGAATATCCCGTATTTTATAGTTTTTCTATTATGTGGAGATAATAGTATAATAGTGTTTTGAGGCAACTAGATGGAGCAGTGGATAGAGTATTGCACCTGGAGTCAGGAAGATTTGAGTTCAAATCTTGTCTAAGATGCTTAGTATCTGTGACCTTGGGTAAGTTACGTAAGCTCTCTATGTCTCAGTTTCCAAATATGTAAAATAGGGATAACAATCAATTAATAAAATTTTATTAAGTACCTATTATGTTGCAGGCACTTGTAATAGCAAGGACTCTAGCACACCCAGGATGGTCTGTTAGCTCAGGTTCTTTATTTTACTAAAGGAAAGACAACTTTTAAAGGGGTCAACAATTGTACTTTAATTACAGATAAGTAGAAAATACAAGCAGAGAAATTAAAATAAAGATTCAACTGACAGGGTTCCTACTGTCTGAACAAAGTAATATAACCACTTACATACACCACAGGACTCAGAGAGCACAGACCTCTGAATAGTCAGGCGGGAGAGCTCTTCACAAACAGCTACTCAAGAGTCCCATTCAGGGAATCACAAGGTTCTTCTCCAAAGCAAAACGCCAACCTCCCAGAATATTTAACAAAGATTTGGCCCCTAATTGGCTCAGTCAGAATGCATGAAACCTACATGACTCAGCACAACTGTGTATTATCAGGGTTCAAAGGCGATTATTCTGTTAGGTGTTTACAATTTAGCCTGAGCCTAAGAAACTGAACTCCAAAAAGAAAACAACAAAAATCCTACCTTACTTGCTCTATAACACCATCCTAAGTAATGGGGCTACAAAAGAGGAAACAGTCCCTTCAAAGGGCTTACAAGCTAATACAGGAATTTACAATCCAATGGTATCTATTTCACAGAGTTTGATGATCAAATAAGATAATATGTAAAGTGCTTTTAAAAATTTTAAGTACTATTTAAATACTAGCAATTATTACAAATTATCATTATCATCATAGTATCTTAAATAGCTAGAAGTATTCCCTTCTTAACAATGTAAAGTACTTAGTGTGTCCTGGTTTCTAGACTAGGCTAAGTACATGAGCACACCCAAGTGGGTCAACTTTCTTATTTCTAAGATTTTCTTCCTTCACCCTAAAGAGAATTTCTTGGTTGTAGCTGCAAACTCAACAGCTATCATTCCCAGTCTGAGTACCCAAAATATGTTCAGGTGAAGAATGTTTACTGACAGCAATTCTATCCTTTCTGGTGTTGCTCTTCAGCACCTGTGCATGGAGCATCTTTCCTTAAATAGCCTTGATGGATACCTGGGAGTCTAGACATCTGCACTATTTATTCCAATCCTCAGTGCCCTCCTTTAGGAGAAGGAAACATTCAAAGTCTTGCTTAACCCTTTGGTCTATAAAACATGTGACTTAATTAGCCATCTGTAGGTTTCATCATCAAGACCAATTCTACAAATCTAAATAAGACCAACAGATTTAAAATTAATCACTACTTGTGACAAAGTGTTAACTTGCCAGACAGATCCTGAATGGCTAAATTAAGAGATTTGGGTCTCAAAGTGAACTCCATGACAGCACAATGGTCCTAATCATTTTAGTACCATCATTAAAACTTACAGCTTGGATTCTATTCCCTCTCATAATCACAGAGAATATGAATTGAACCCAACATACACTTCAAAGAGTCTGATTGTCCTCAAATTCCCAAGTTACTGTCATTTACATGCCTTTTGATTGACATTACACCAGGGCTGTCAGCTCCATTCCATACAGAGCCTATTCCTTTTGTCAGTTCTGTCTCAGAGTAGGAGAACATGTCACAGAAAGAAAATTTCCCTACCCTGAAGATGTCAACAAAACAAAAGCTGTTATCAGCCAGTTAAGAGTTTAAATTTTCAGAAGTGTAATGCAAAGGATTCTGATCTTATAGAAGAAAAATGTGTGTGCATGTGTGTGTGTGTGTGTGTGCATGCACGCACATGTGTTTGTAGAAATCAACTGTGAGGATATATGATATAAACCTTGCTGGTATTTATACAAACATCTATCACTTACAAAAAAGATGAAGCCAAATGACAGTGTATTAGAACATCCTCAAAATAATTTTCACTGTTGCTAATTCATGAAATTTTTAGATAGGGACAAGCATTGATGTTTGTTTACCTTCTGTTCCCGTGTCTCTCATGAGGGATGGAGGGGAACAGCTGTACTTTTCCAGCTCAAGAAAGGTAACCATGGTAACGATCACCATGTAATAGGAATTAATGTGATAATCTCATGTTGGCCCAAGTTGTAAACAACTTCACTTATAATAGTCAGCTATTAAGGGGATACTTGGAAGTATTATTTTGAAAACATTAGCTACTCAGTTCTTTCTTCTCCAACCATGCAAAGTCATCATGTTCTTCTCACGGGTTTAGGAATTGTCACTTCAAGAATTGTCACTTCAACCATGTTAGTGATGTTGAGGTATATTTACATACCTTACTTTTCCCTAAAGGAGTCATTTCTGAAAGATGACTCACAAAGTTGCTGCTGTGTGTATATAGGCTCATTTTGTTATGGTTCCCAATTGTTGTTCCTGAGGAGAAGCTAATTTTGATTTCCTCAAAGTGAAAGTCTTCTGTCAATGAAATCCCAGCATGGTTTAGAGGTCACCCTGGGTTCTTTGAAGGATATGCTCCTGAAATTAAAGTTCTGATAGATCTTGCCAAAACAAAACGGTTTTGACTAGGCTTCAGTTTTTTTGTTTTTGTTTTTTTTTGTTTTGTTTTTTGGTCAGAGAAACTCACAAAGACTTGTCTTCTAAGATATGGAGGAGTTGAATTTGTACTGGTAACCCATGCTGATGCAATTAGAGGTTTTGGAAGCGTTTAAATGGATGCTAACCAATAGAACGTAAGCTCCTCAAGTGCAGATACCGTGTTATTTGTATTATATCCTTAGTGCTATTGGCTGATTTATTGATAGGTGAAGGTGGTAAGATTCAGACAAAGAAAGACACTGGAAATGGGAATATGGGGTAACTTGGGGTTATGTTCTTTTCCCCCCTGGAGAGGTCTGGGTTACGATTATAATATCCAAGCTAAACCATTTCATAGGGTCACAGATTTACAATTGGAAAGGACTTTAGAGGTCATGGTATCAGACTCCCTCAGTTTAAAATGAGAAAACTGAGACCTAGAAAGGGAAAACAATTTGTTCTGTATCACATAGGTATTCTAACAGAAAGATAAACAAAAGGGAAAATATGAAACTGAATAAATTGCTGGAGAACTGAAGCTAAACTTATGGCATCTCCTAAATGAGAGTATAAAAGAATATACGTATTTTTCAGCAACATGGGACTTTTACAAAAAGATGACCACATATTAAGGCACAGAGATATTGCAAACAAATGTAAAAAGGGCAGAAATAATGAATACATCTTTTACAGACAATAATGCAATAAAAATAATTATTGGTTTAGGGATCACAAACTAAAGATCCACACCTAAAGGGCAACTTAACAATGAAATCCTAAATAAGGAATGGATAAAAGAACAAATCCCAAGGGGGATCACTTTGGAAAGAGTTGTGTGATTTGGCCAGATGAGACTCTAGGCAGCTGTTGAGCCCCCCCACCCTGGCTTTGAAAACCCAGATGTTGGTGCTTCCCTCTCTGGTAACTAACTAAGTATAGATGTAATGGTCAGACGCTGGAAGCTGTCTGCTGATCTGTTTCTTTGTCTGCTTGTAACTTCCGTTTGTATTCTCTGAAGTTCAGGGTGTTGACTTTTCCCCCTGAGCTAGGTAAATGATATATGTTTAATTGATTAAAGTAAGATTGTTAACCCATAAAAAAAAGAACAGATCACAAAAATGATTAATAATTATGTAAAAGAAAATGATAAAGATAAAACAACATTCTAAAATTTCTGGGATTCAGCTAAAGCTGTCCTCAATGGAAAAACCCTATTCTAACAAGCATGCAATAAGAAAATAAAGAAATTAACTAAATATGCCTTCAAAAATTAGAAAGCTGACAAATAAACCCAAAATATACACAGAAGAGGAATATAAGAAATTTGAAGACAAATAGATAAATTGGAAATAGAAAACAGAGAAACAATAAATAAGAAAACAATAAAACTGAAACCTGGTTCTTTGAAAAGATTAATAAAAATTGACAAAGCTTTAGTTAATCTAATTTAAAAAGAAATGGATGGAAAATCAAATTAATAGAATAGAAAATGAACAAAGTAACATCACAACAAAACCAGATGAACAAAAGAATAATCAGAACATATTATGTACTAACAAAACTGAGAAAAGAAGTAGAATACTTTCAAAAATATAAAATATCCAGTCTATCAGAAAATCAAAT
>JAQQSV010018034.1:0-11481 GCA_028646515.1 Pseudochirops corinnae | reverse complement strand
TGGAAGAAAAATTGGGAAGAGAAATGAGAATGATGAAAGAAAATCATGAAAAGAGAGTCAACAACCTGACTGAAGAAAATAACACCTTAAAAAATAGATTAACTCAAATGGCAAAAAAGGCCCAAAAAGCCAATGAGAAGAATGCCTTAAAAAGCCAAATTTGCCAGATAGAAAAAGAATTTCAAAAGCTTTCTGAAGAGAATAATTCCTTCAGAATTAGAGTGGAGCAAATGGAAGCTAATGACTTTATGAGAAATCGAGATACTATTAAACAGATCCAAACATAGAAGGGTCAGCAGCATTGCCAGGCATCCAGCAGTTGCAGATGTCTGATCTAGAGCAGTGGGATGACCAGAGGACCAGGGCCAGAATTTCTTGAGTGTAGGGGCTGAGTCAACTCCAAGTTATAAGAAGGGAAGGTCATTACTTAGAAACCATCAGTACGGAGGGAGAGTGGCTGCTCTGAGCCACTGATGAGGAGCTGAGGCTCCTCAAACAAGGTGGAGGATGTGGCCACACCCGGGGCCCTTTCAGGCTGCATAACAAACTCTTCTTTCCGCTCCTGCCGAAGGTGATGAAGAATCTCTTTAGACAAAGAGAAGTTGCTTAGAGCTCTATCCTCAGGCTCTGGAGAGTGAAATCAAACAATGAACAAATAACTTTTTTTTTTTCTGCTTTTTGGAGGGCAATTGGGGTTAAGTGACTTGCCCAAAGTCACATGGCTAGTAAGTGTGTCAAGTGCCTGAGGCAGGATTTGAACTCAGGTCCTCCTGACTCCGGGGCTGGTGCTCTACTCACTGTGCCACCTAGCTGCCCTGAACAAATAACTTGTTAATCAACTACTATGTGCTAAGGACATGGGAACATTTTTATCATTCATGCAGCCTTACTGGATGGCACAAGGAAATGGGCACACACTATTGACTCTTGGGACACCAGGAAAGCGCCTTTTCACTTATATGCTGGAGGTTGGAAGCTCCATCCACCCCTAAAAGCATCCAGTAAATAGGGAGCAGGGGGCCCCTAGAGCCACGGAATCGCATAATCATGGAATAGTGGTACTGGGAGGGACCTGAAAAATGAAGTCTGACTCCGCAGTGTTCCAGGTGGGAACACTGAGCCCTGAATCGGAGTGAATCTCCCAAAGTCCCACAAGGATTTGTGGTAGAATCAAGACTAAAAGAACCAGGGCCTTCTGATACCCTGGGAATACTTCCTCCCCACTTCTCTAAGTCCATGTTTCCCAGTGCCAGGTTGAAGTTCCTTAGAGGGCACTGTCCCAGGTTCTTAGGGAAGCCTGCCCAGTGACCCTTTTCTCCAGGGTGAGGCAGGATAAATACATGTGAGTGGGGGAGGTCCTGGACTTGGGGTGAGGGGGCCTGGATTAGAATCTCAGTTCTGAAGGCATTAGCTCTGTGACCTTGGGTGCATCATTCAAATGCTCCTCATCTGTAAAATGGCAAGGAAGGAAGGGAACAGGCATTTATTAGGCACCAACTATATGCCAGGCACTGAGCCTCGGATGAAGAGGCTCTTATTATCCCCATTTGACTGATCAGGAAAATGAAGCAAACAGGTTAAGTGACTTGGACCCAGGGTCATGTAGCTAACAAGTGTCAGAGGCCACATTCGAATTCAGGTCTTTCTAACTTCAGACCCAGAGCTCCTTTATGGCTGCTAAGAATTCATTGTTAGAGCACGTCAAAGAACTTTCCCTCCTACAGCTCTGTGAGGGAAGTAGCATAAATCTTTTTATCCCTTTAATTATTCCTATTTTACAGATGAAATGGAGGCTTAAGGACAGGTTAGGTGACTAGTGAATAGAGCAGCAGCCCTGGAGAGAGGAGGATCTGAGTTCAAATGCAGCCTCAGACACTTAACACTGAATAGCTGTGTGACCTTGGGCAAGTCACTTAACCCCAACTGCCCTGCCTTCCCCATTCCAAAAAGAGCAAAAAAAAACCAAAACAAAATGGAGGTTTAAAACTTGTCCATGATAACAAAGCAAGTATCATAGCCTCTTGCTTCTTAATTTAGGAGCTCAGCTATGTTTCTTGCTTCTTCTTAAAAGTCCTCCCTGGCCCAGGGCCCACCCTGCTCCTGCCCCCTCACCCTGGTACACAATGAGGCGACAGTAGTCACGGGCCTCAGGGGCATCCTCAAAGATGTCTTCCAGTGTCCGGCAGAAAAGTTTGGCTTGCTCCAAACGGTCCTTCCGGCTAAAGCCAGCACGCTCATCCTGAGACATGGCAAACAGGGTCTGCAGTGGGGTAGCAAACTCGAGGACACAGACTTCTGCCTGGTAAGGGTAGAAAGGAAGGTGGGTTGGTCTCCCTTTACATGGCAATGGCAGTTAGTGCCCTCTGACCTGAGGGGCTGTGGCCTATGGATCTCCCCACCTGGACTCCACTCCCCACTCCCACCTCAGCTGGCAAACAAGGCTTCTAGGGGCATGACAGTGTTCACCAATTTATTTCTGCTCTGCCAGGAAGCCAGGTTGGGGTACTGACTATAACCTGTCTTTGCTCTTGACTCTTCAGTTGGCACTTGGCCTGCTACATATGTTGTTCTTACCCATTACCACCGTGGGGGTTTTTTCCAGAGGGAACCCACAGAATTGAGATTCTTGGCTGGGCTGGGCAGAAGTTGTGGTTCAGCAGAACTATTCTATACTCTGAAACCCACAGTGCTTCTGATGTTCATTCTTCAGGTTTTTGGAACTGAGCCTTGGGAAAACCCTAATCAGGACAGTGATCTGCTGAAGACTACATGTTGAATTGTGGTCAGAGCCAGATCCAAGAACACAGAATCCATATTCCTGCCTCCATACCTGGCCTCTACTCCCTGCATTCCCCTGCTCTATCCCTCTCTCTCCTCACCAGGCATTATCACTCACCTGGTGTCCATCTTCCCAGATTGCATAGATGCTGTTGGAATAGATCCTGCCTTTAATGCCTGCCCGGTCAGCTCTCTGCTGGGGTAGTTCTTGTAGGAAACGAATGTTCGGGTCAGCCTGACTCAGATTGTCAGGGACCTTGCAATCCAGAGGGATGAGGATGTGGAGCCGATGGCCCTCAGGACTCCTCAAGACTTCCTTGTTGAACTGATTATAAACTTGGATTCGGGCCTGGAGCCCTAGGTGGGGACCAACAGCAAAGTCATTCAAGGAAGGAGAAAACCACAGAGAAAGGGAAGAAAGGTGAAGGGATAGTCATCTTTTCTGATTTCCTGATGCCTATCAGAACCCCAGAAAGTTCGTGTGCAATCACAAGATCATGGATCAGTTCAGAGCTATGATGGATCTGGGAGGTCATCTGGTCCAATCGCCTCATCTGGGAGTGAGGGGCTAAGAGGGATTAAGTGACCTGACCAACCTCACAAAGGTAATAAATAGAAGAGCTAGGATTTGAATCCAGATTCTCCAACTTCAAACCCAACAATCTTTCCTTATGACTCACTGTCTCCCTCTGTTCTTAGGGCTTAACCAGGAGAATTCCTGCCTTGTGTTTCTTTTCCTGGAGAGAGGGAGGAACACTGGCAGGGGATTTTTGACAACCGTGCCCCTTAACCTGGCCTCTTCAGTGGACCCACTCAGCCGCAGGGCTGTATGTTTATGTGTACATGGAGTAGAACCTATTGCCTGCCCTCTGGGGAGACAGCAGCCTGCCCTGGTACCAAGGCACTTGTGCCTTACGTGACTCTTGTATGGAAAGACATGTAACTTCATTCAAAGTTCTTACTTTATCTAAGCTCAGTCTTTCCTGAGGCCCTTTCCTACCAAAAAGCAGAAAAATAAAAACCACTCTTCCCCCCCACCTCAATCTTGGAAACAAAAGAAGAAGTCAAGGAGAGAACAGCAAGTCCCAGGGACTATTCCTCTCTTCCCATTCTTCTCTTTCCCCCCAAATTCCTGCATCAGCAAATATTCCATCCATAGGGCTGTAAGAATGAGGTACAGTTCCTCAGAGATAATGACTGAGGTTCATGCTACACCCTTGTAATGGAATCATGGCCTAGATTCAGGGTTGGTCATTGGTTTCTGGTCCTCACTTCCCCATAGTGGTATTGATGAATGGAAATTCAGCATCTGGAAGTGTAGGGAGACCCCCTCCCACCATCTCTACGGCTTGTCCAGGAAGCAGTAGGGAACAGTGGTGCTTAGCCTAGGAATTTGGAAACAACCCTTCTCCCTCTTCCCTCCTCCCCCTTGGGTTTGAATTTTGGCTCCATCACTGATTCACTCGGACCCTGGACAATTTACTTTACCAGTATGGACCTGTTTCTTTATCTGTTAAATGGGAATAATACCTGCCCTATCTATCTCCCAGGGGTTTGTGAGTAATAAATGAAATGACATTTGTGAAAGCACTTTGGAAATTATAAAACACTTTAAACAGGTAAAGAGTCCTTATTATTGTCTAGTGGGTCTTAGAGGTGGGGAAAGAATGAATCAGGGAGGGCTGCTCACCAGGCAGGATCAGCTTCAAGTACCCGATATAATATGACCAGGCCAGTCCATGGGCCACATTGAGATGTCTCTTTTCACAGACTTCAGAGATCTCAGCTGGACTCAGGCTCTGGAGGGTAGGGCAGACCCCCTCATGAGTGTTAGGAAGAGGAATCTATCCCAGGAGAGTCACTCAGCCCTGAACAGAGCTTACTTATCTTTTGGTGCTCAGTCTACCAGTCATGTGGCATCACCAGCTACTTCACACAGAGTAACAGAGGGCTCAAAAAACAAATTCTCATCTGTGTTTTCTAAAACCACAAATCCCCAGTAGCCTCTCCTGTACTCCCCTGGGTAGGGTCAGACACACTCACACCCACTCCCTCCCTCCTGATTTGTGACAAGTACCCTTCTGCCTTCCCTGTCTCCAAATCTTTTGTACCTGAAGGCCTAGGAGGAAGCTCAGTGCTTGAGAAAGGCCCACTAAGGCAAAAGTCCAGGTCAGCGATGGGCTTGGCTTTGAGAAGGTGACACAGAAATATCCTGAGAGCAGCAACAGAGAGCCCTGCTGGAGGGGGGAGCCTGTACAGGCTCGTATTGCCTGCCAGTAACTGCCCTGGTACCTGGAGGGTCATACAAAGAGAGAAGAGGGAGTAAAGATGGTACATACCCAAAGGCCTGGACTAGCACTAACAGATTCTACCCTGGGTCTCCTGACCGGCCCTGAATCTAGGCCATGATTCCATTACAAAGAGGTAGCACGAGCCTGAATCATCACCTCTGAGGAGCTGTGCCTAGTTCTTATAGCCCTGTGGATGGAATAGTTACTGATGCAGAAATATGTGGGGGAATGAGAAATAAGAACAGGAAGAGAGAAGAATAGTCCCTGGGGCCTGCTGCTCTCTCCTCGACTTCCCCTTTTTTTTCAAGGTTTGGGGGAAAGTGGATTTTATTTTTCTGCTTTTCAATGGACAGGGGCCTCAGGAGATATTGAGCTTTGATACAGTAAGAACTTTCAGACTTGGACTAGTTACATGTGTGAATGGTTGAAGTTACGTGTCTCTCCATACAAGAGTCACGTAAAGTACAAGTGTCTTGTTACCAGAGCAGGATGCTGTCTTTCCAGAGGGCAGGCACTACGTCTCACCCCACGTACAGAGCAGAGATGAAGGGTCAAGAAGGAAGGGGAGGACACTTGGAAGAAGAGAGGCTTAGGAGGGATCTGAAGGTGAAGGATGGAGTTAGTGGGTAAGAAGGAGGTAAGGAAGAGCCTAATAACAATGATAGATGGCATTATATAGCATTCAATTTTCACAATAGCCCTGGGATGCAAGTCCTATTATTATCCTCATTTCACAGATGAGGAAATTGAGGTTGATAAAGGTTGACTTGTCCAAGGTCTCACAGTTAGTAAGTATCTAAGGCAGGATTTGAACTTGGATCTTCCTGACTCCAAGTTGTTCTGTTGTATCTGACTCTTTGTGACCTCATTTGGAATTTTCTTGGCAAAGATACTGGAATGGTTTATCATTTCCTTCTCTAGCCCATTTGACAGATGAGGAAACTGAGGCAAACAGGGTTAAATGACTTGCTCAGGGTGACACAGCTAGTAAGTGTCTGAGGCCAGTTTTGAACTCAGGAAACCAAGTCTTCCTGACAACAGGCCCGGTGTTGTGCAGAAAATAAGAGCGAGCCGAGAGCTGGGTTCAAGAAAAATTTAGGGGTGGATTTATCTACCAGTGTGTTCACTCAAATCGGCAGTGATCTTTGGGGGTACAGATTTTGATTATAAAGGTTAAAATCACAAAAACCACAATAGGGAGGGGATCTAGCAGAAGCTATGATGTACAGAAGCAAAGATCAGCCATTGGTTAAAATGTATGACTCAGGGGAGTATGGCACAAGGGTACAAGGGTGCAACCTTCCTGTGAAGTGGGGGTCCTTCCTAGAACTGGGTGACGGCTGTAGTCAGCTTTCCAGAGCAGAGTGGGGGGTCATGGGATGAGAGGGACTGGAATTCCCCAGAGCACACCAGGGTCCTGTTCTGGGGAGAGGGGGTGGGGGCCCTGCTTGGTCATTGGAGCAGGACAGGATGGTGCCTAGATAAGATCCTTGCACCATAATGAGCCTTGTACACCATAATGATTCAAGGAGAAAATATGAAATGCTGATTGGGGGAGAAGGAGCCAGGGAACTATGCCTTGAACAATGCCCAGACATGCCTTAAAGCTGTTTCAAGCTATGAGAAAATATAAAACAGGGACAAAGACAGAAATACAAGAGGGGCTTAACGGTGGGCCACCAGTCAGGTGGTATGTAGTGGCCTGGGTGGCACTCCATCCTCTGTGCCACCTAGCTTGCCCCCCAATACCAGGACCAGTGTTCTACTCTTCCTACTACCTTACCTGGATTGGATATGACTGAGCTCCTCAACCAGGCAGCAGGCCCCCTTCAGCAGCAGCCCCACCTGCATAGAGGTGAAGAAGAACAACAACCACTGGAGGGTGTGGGCAGCTGGTTCCCCGAGGACACACACAATGGCCAGACAGAGGCTCAACAGGACACAGGCTGCCTTCTGAGCCCCTTGGCCTCGGGGCTGGGGGATGGAAGGGTGGAGATGGGGCCTCTGCATCTGTGGGCACAAAGAGACTCACTGATTTGGCTAGCGGCTCCCAACTTTCTTCCCCTCTTTGAAAAAGGCCCCACCTTGGAGAAAAGGAACAGACAGGAATGAGATCTCATCTCTGTCCTCAACTGCCCATCCTTTCAGAGGGCCCCCCCATGTTCTCTTCTCTATAGATTACAGAAGAGGAATATACCTGAAGATACATATTTAGATATACACAGATGTGTTACTGACCCTCTCCTCTCTACTCGCTTAGTTAGCCAGGTAAATAATCTACCCCTTACCCTTCCACTAACATCCCTGCCCAGCCTCACCCACATTCCTTCCCTCTCCAGGAAGCAGAGCCTTGAAAACTGTATAAGTTGTTCATGTTTCAGTAGGGGAATGAGTCTAGTTTCCCAGATAGCTACAGCCTGAGGATCAGGGTCTAGGAGGCATGAGATTGTGAGGAGGGGTCCATGTTCACTCACCTTCTTGTCTTTGTGGCCCAAAGGCTTCTGGAATTCCTAGGCTGCTTCTTCTGCCCTACCACTCTGCTCAGAAATCTGGCAAAGAAATCTCATAAACTTATTCACGGGGTAAGGATTTAGTCATAATTATAGAAAGTCTTCCTGGAAAAGAACTGAAAATAAACTTGTTGGGACTTCCAGTGACAAGATGTTAGAGTAAGGAAGGAATCCTCTGAAGCCCTCCCAAATTCCCCTCCAAACAATTAGAAAATCACCTTAGAATTGGTCTAGGAGCAGGGAAGCAGCTTACCGGCATAGGAGGAAAGGTCTGTCACAGCAGGGGGCCTGTAGCAAGGCTCCAAGCCAGAAGCAATCTACTGGTGAGGCTCCACCCTCCTGCAAATGCAGCCCCATAGGCAAGTTAGCAGTCTGTGTAGTACAATAACACCCAATCCCAGAGTCCCTACCCCTAGCAGAAACCATCAGCAAGGGTTTGACCCTATTGCTGACCAGTAGTAATGCCCCACTCTGGGGCTGACCAACAGTGAAACCCCCAACCCTTCCCACCTACCAATAGAAAAGACCTCATTTCCATAGCAACCAAGCAGCACGGCCCCACCCCTGGAGCAAGCCAGCAGCTAAACCCCATAACTGGGGAGGCCAATGGGAAAGCCCCACTTCCCAGTAGAAGCCAAAAGGGAAGCCTACCCTCCAGAGAAAGCAAGCACCTAAGCCACAAAACCCAGTGAAAGGCAGCAGTAAGACCCAGAGCCCCAGCACAAAAAGCCAGGGTCCAATTCTCTCACACCAAGTCACAAAAAAAAAAAAAAAAAAGACCAAAAAAAATGAGCAACAACAAAAAAAGAGCTTGATTATAGAAAGTTACTAAGGTAATAGGGAAGATCAAGGCATAAACTTAGAAGGGGACAATAGTGTCACAAAACAGCTACGTGTGAAGCCTCAAAGAAAAATGTAATTTGGTCTCAGACACACACACAAAAAATTCCTGAAACAGTTTTAAAATGATTTTAAAAAGTAAATTAGAGAAGCAGAAGAAAAATTGGGGAAAAGAAATGAAAGTAATGCAAGAGAATCATGGAAAAAAAGAATCAATAGCATGAGAAAAGATATACAAAAAGGAAATATGTATACCAAGGAAAATAACTCCCTAAAAAATAGAATTGACCAAATGGGAAAGGAAGCACTAAAGCTCACTGAAGAAAATAATTCTTTAAAAATTAGAATTGATCAAGTGGAAACTAATGACTCTATAAGACATCAAAATACAACAAAAACAAAATCAAAAAACTAAAAAAAAATGGAAGAAAACGTGGAATTTCTCATTGGAAGAAACAAGTGACCTAGAAAATAGGTCCAGGAGAGATGATATAAGAATTATTGGACTACATGAAAACCATGATTAAACAAACAAACAAACCTGGACAACATCTTCCAAGAAATTATCAAAGAAAACTTCTTGATATATTAGAAGCGGAAGGCAAAACAGAAATTGAAAGAATCAACTGATCATTGTTTGAAAGGGATCCCAAAAGAAAATACAAGACTTAATGGAAACAAAAAAAGATAAAAAAGAAACAAGAGAAAACATAAGAAATTGAATGAGGGGAGTGGTTAGGTGGCACAGCGAATAGAACACCAGCCCTGGAGTCAGGAGGACCTGGGTTCAAATCCAGCCTCAGACACGTAACACTTAGTAGCCATGTGACCTTGAGCAAGTCACTTAACCCCTGTCTTCTCCCCTGCAAAAAAAAAAAGAAATTCAATGAGGTTAAACTGTTTATATTTCTTTTTAGCAAAATAGTATTTGTAACTCTTAACAACTTTATTACTATAAGAGCTATTAGAAGGAGTATATGTAGACAGAGTGTGTGGATATAAGGTGATTTTGATGGGATGATACCCCAAAAACAAAATAAAGGGGTGAGAAAGAAAATTTCACTGGAAGAAGAAGGAGGGGGGAGATTGAATGGAGGTAAATTATCTCACATAAAAGAGGCATGAAAGAGCCATTAAAATAGAGGAAAAAATGAGGAGGGAGTGGCAGGCAAAGCTTAAACCCTACTTTCATCAAAACTAGCTCAAACAGGGAATATTATGCAAACTCAGTTGGATATAGAAATCTATCTTACTCTATAAGGAAGTAAAAAGGAATGGGATAATATAAGGAGGGGACTGATAAAAGGGAGGGTAGAGTGGGGAAGGTGATGATCAGAAGCAAAACACTTGTGAGGAAGGGTGAGGGGAAGAGAGAGAGGGATATAAATAAGCAAAAAGTACCATGGAAGAAAATACACAGTTAATTATCATAACTATAAATGTGAATGAGATGAACTCACCCATAAAATGGAAGTAGATAGCAGAATGGAAGCAGAAGATAGCAGAATCTTACAATATGTTCTTTATAAGAAATACATTTGAAGCAGAGAGATACACAGAGGGTAAAAGTAGGGGACTGCAGCAGAACTTATTGTGCTTCATCTGAAGCAAAGAAAGCAGAGGTAGCATTCATGATCTCAGACAAAGCAAAAGCAAAAATAGATTTAATTAAAAGAGATAAAGAAGAGAACTATGCCTTGCTAAAAGGTACTACAGACAATGAAGTCATATCAATACTAAACATATATGTACCAAATGGTATAGCATTTAAATTTTTGAAAGAAAAGTTGAATGAGTTATAGGAGGAAATAGATAATAAAACTGTACCAATGGGGAACCTCAACTTTCTCCTCTCAGAACTAGATAAATCTAACCAAAAAATAAGCAAGAAAGAAGTTAAGAAGGTAAACAAAATTCTTGAAAAGTTAGATATGATAGATCTCTGAAGAAAATTGCTTGGGAATAGAAAGGAATATATCTTTTTCTCAGTAGTACATGGCATCTACACAAAAACTGACCCTGTATTAGGACATAAAAACCTCACAACCAAATGCAGAAAACTAGAAATAGCAAATACATCCTTTTCAGATCATAATGCAATAAAAATTACAGCCAATAATGGATAATGGAAAGAGATTAAAAATTAATTGGAAATTAAATAATCTCATTCTAAAAACCAAGTAGGTCCAAGAACAAATCATTGAAACAACTGATAATTTTATTAAAGAAAATTATAACAATAAGACAAAATTTATGAGATGCCACCAAAGCAATATCTCTAATGGCTTACATCAGTAAAATGGAGAAAAAGCAGATCAATGAACTGGGCATGCAACTCAAAAAACTAGAAAAGGTACAAAATAAAAATCCCCAATTAAACACCAAATTGGAAATCCTGAAAATAAAAGGTGAGATTAATAAAACTTAAAGTAAGAAAACTACTGAACTAATAAATAAAACTAGAAGCTGGTTTTATGGAAAAAAAAATAATAAAATAGATAAACCACTGATTAATTTGATTAAAAAAGGAAAGAAGAAAAACAAATTACTAGTATGAAAATTGAAAGGAGTGAATGCACCACCAATGAAGAGGAAATTAAGACAATTGTTAGGAGCTATTTTGCCCAATTATATGCCAATAAATTTGACGATCTTTTTTTTAAAAAACTTTTATTTATTTTAGTTTACATCATTCATTTCCACGAGATTTTGAATTACAAATTTTCTCCCCATCTTTCTCCTACCCACCACCCCAAAACAGCCATCCCACTGTATAACCCCTCCCCCAATCTATTCTCTCCTATGTCCTCCCCCATCACCCCTCTGACTTTCTGGTAGGGCAGGATGGATCTCTCTACCACAGTGCCTGTGTATCTTAAGTTCTAATTGGATGTAGTTAATAATAATAATTATTATTATTGTATATATATATATATTATATATATTTAACATTTGATTATAGAATTTTAAATTCTAGATTCTTTCTCTTCCTCCCTCATCACCCACTCCCACTGGAAGGACAAGCAATCAAATACAGGCTGAACATGTGTAATTACACAGAA
>JAQQSV010018033.1:0-11481 GCA_028646515.1 Pseudochirops corinnae | reverse complement strand
TTTAGTTGAGGGGAAATATCATGCATACTTAGCCATAAGTTTTGGATTCTATATGGAAAATATAAAGATACAGCAGATATCATAGCCAGGAACCCTGGCTAAAAGAAATTTGTCATAGAAAACACAGAATTATGAGTATTTACATTTCATAAGCACATAGACAGTCCTGGTTCTCTTCAAGACTCTTTGAGAGTCTTGAAATGGTCTACTTTCTTCAAAAACCTATTGGTTGTCCTATCTCTGACAATTTATTCTTAGTTTCAAGACCTTCTATTAATTGAATTATCAAATTTATCAAAATTTTATATAAACTTATCAAAATTATCAAATTTAAACTTTAATAGTCTAAAACTACAGTAAAACTTTTAGTACACCCTCTGTATATGATTACTTTGCTCCTATTTGGAGGAGACTTGATTCTCCTCTGTTTTGGGAGGATGTGGAGCCTTTTAAGAAAAAGGTGTTTTAAGTGTAGCCACCAAGTGGTGCTAGCTGACAAGGTTGAGAGGTTTAGGTGAGGAAGTACCTGCATTAGAATCTTTTTGTTCTGTTTTGCTTTTGTCCTAGAGCATAGCCACTTCCCACCCCAAACCCCATTACTCTTAACTCCTCTCACCAGGTGGCTCATGAGGCATGCTATTCCTTGATCTATATGTCTGTTTTTACCTCACTCCAAAGGCCAGAATATTCATTAAAATGCCTGCTGCTCTAAGGCACCTGAATCTTGATTACTTGTGATTTCACAATCGTGGGTAACTGGTCCTCCTGAGTCATTGCTTTATCTATTTCTGCAATTAAGAAGCTTATAATTAATAAAATAAAAAACATGACTTTTTCTCATTCTCCTCAGTTTGGTTGGGGCAGGGGTGGGGGAAACCTCAGAGAACGGAGAAAAAAAGATTTCCTTTTCTGCCAATACCAACAGTCAGAAAGAAAAGTTTCGTTCTTTTTATTTTTTTATCACAAGCTTTTCAGAGGTTTTCTCCATTGCAATTCCCCCAGCGGATTATTAATAAACAAACATGTATCACAGAGAAGTTAGGATCTCACAGTTTTATATGAAACAAATCAGGAATTAGAAACAGCTTTTTAAAAATGGAGAAACTTTATAGAAAATGCCCACCACCTATAGGAAAAGGAAAAGAGAGGAGTTAAAACTTCACTACTCTTTTAGTCATTTCAAGGACGGACAACTAGCAGCTTTCAACCATTAGATTTTTTTTTCCCAAAGGGAAAAGACTGTGGCTACTGAAGCTAAACCTACATTGCCCAGACCCCTCCCTCTCTTTCTCCCTACCTCTCCACCCCCATCCTCTGCTTCACACCTCCACGCACAAACTCCCTTGAGAATCTCCTGCCCAATGCAGGAAAAAAAACATTGCTGTCTCTCCTAGACTACAATTCGAAGTATTCTTGCAGTTAGATTTCAGAGTCTGTAGGAAAAGATTTCTATACCTGCAGTTAGAGTTCTGTATCTGTAGGGAAGGTCTGTATACCCAGTGACATAAGATTGAGAGTCAAATTTAATTATATATGCTTATAGCACTTCAACCACATTCACGTTCCCCACAAAGAGACAACAAGAAACAAGAAATGAAGAAAAGGATGAGGAGAAGGAAGAACAAGAAGAAGGAGGAGGAGGAGAAGTAGATGTAGCAGTAGTAGTAGAAGGAGAAGGAAGAGGAGGAATAGGAGGAGGAAGAAAATGAGGAGGAAAAAAGGAGAAGAAGAAGGAGGAAGAGGAGGGGGAGGAACAAGAGGAAGAGGAAGAAGAGGGGGAGGAAGAAGAGGAAGAGGAGTTGCTCCCTTGGTGAAGACAAGAGACAATAGGTGCACTTCAGGAGTGCTCCTATCCTCAGAGGTCAGCAGAAATGGAGAAAGGTTTCCAGCATTTTGGGTGGCTTCTTTTCATGGGAGGACAGTAGGCTGGGTTATTTGCCTCCTTGAAGAGAAATCCACACTAATGAGATCACAGATTCATTTTCATATCTGAGTATTTGAGACACACTTAAAGCTCTTCCTCTTCTTTTCTCCAAGTTTCTCAACAGAAGTTTTTTCTCAAAGTCTAAGTTACCGGAAATTATCATACATCATATATCAACCATATAACAACTTTCCTTACTTTCCTCAATTAAAACTCTCACATTCTTTTCCTCTTTTAACCTCTGCTCTAAAAAAAAAAAATTGCAAAGGCACACTGTTTCACCGTGTGTGCTCAATTATCATTGACTGATGATTCAGAACTTTCTGATTGTTCTAGAAATCAGTAAAATTATATTGTACTTCAATCTTTAAAATGTAACTGGTATCATCTCTGCATTTAACTGCCTTTAGGCATGATTATGTATAACGAAATGAGTCCTTGTTTTCCTTCCAACTCAAAAAAAATTATATCCACTCCAAGTAGTTAAGTTCAAGGCGCAGTCCTGGTTAAAACAGCAAAGATATGCATGCAGTTGTATTGTTGATCTTCCATTAGCTCTGAATAGTTTTATTCATGTTTGCAGCCTGTTCTTTGCCAATGGGTGAAATTTTCCCATCAGGACTTAGAGGCCACAGCATGACAGAAGCTAGAAGAAGCAGAAGGTTGTAAATTGTCCTTCCCTTTCCTCCTACAAGTATTAGCTACTTGAGACTCAGTCATCTACCCCCTCCCTCTTTAAATCAAAACAGTTGTTGAATTATCCCCTCTTTGCTCTCCAAAACAAAAACACAATCCAGAAGAAAGCAATGCTTGGAGTAAGGGTCATGCAGAACTTGACTAGAACACTAGTAGGAGAAACCAAGGCAGATTTGAACTTCATTCCCAGAATAACATAAAGAAAAGAGTCCTGGATTTGGCGATAAATTCATGGATTCAGAATTGGAAGGAGCCTCTGAAGTGATCCAGTTCTCATTTTATAGATGAAGAAAAAAGGCTCAGAGAAGCAGTGACATATCCAAGGTCATACTGACAATAAAAGGCAGGGACAAGATTCCAGCCCTAGTCTTCCACTCTTCTTTTGCACCATGTTGTCTCTCAAATGTAGGTACCTTTTCACTCTGTGCTGTGACTTAGATTTGAATTGAGAGAACTATGGCAGAGTGCTAACTCCTACACCATCATTTCTCAGCTCCAAAATGCTGCAAGTCAGGAAAGATACTGTCTCAAGTTTGGATTCTGACAATTAGCTATATAAACCTAAGCACTTTCAATTTAAGTTTCCTAATTTTTAAAATGGGAACAATATTTGTACTGGCTACATTTCAAGGATCTCATGAAGGAAATCAATGGTAAACATGAGATATTATTACCTAAGTTTAAAGAGAACTCAGAGGTCTCAGATCCAACCTAGGAATTTCTCTTATAGCAGAGGTGTTAAACACACAACATACACAGGCCACCTGGGACCCACCACACTCCTGAGGTGCATCCCAAACCAGAATAAAATGTGACTGGGGAATATGGAATTAAATAAAGAAAAATACAATAAAACAGAGGAAATATTACATTTTAAAGCTAAGTCAATATTCAGCCCATGGTGGCCCTTATTTCTGTCTGGTGTCTTACAGCGTCACCAATAAACCTTCATGCCACCTCTGCTTGAACATTTCTAGAGTTCAGGGACTCTTGAGGCAGCTCATTAGATTTTTAAGGAATTCTAGAAATTCTGAGCAAATTTTCTGAGCATGATTTCATGATTTGGTCTGAGGTATTGTCAGATAAACATATATGCATATATACACACACATACATACTTATATAATAAAAGATATGTACACATATACATATGTGTAAATTTGTACATAGTTATGCTCATGTTGTCTCCCCAATTAGATTGTAAGCTCCTTGAGGGCAGGGATTGTCTTTTGCCATTCTCTGTATCCCCAATGCTTAGCACAGTGTATCATATATGGTAGGTATTTAATAAATGCTTACTAACTGACTGACAAAAGATAATTAAATTATGGAAGAATTTTATAAGACCCTACAAATTAAATTAACGTATGCTTTAATGCTCAATGACTTCAATGCATGGTATAAATAAGCAGGGATATCAAGAAACATACTGGAAAACAAAGGAATAAGATCAGAGAGAGGACACGGACTCATTACAAAGAAGCCTCAGACATACATAATTATGAATACTCTCTTCTAGTTGTTGATCGTGGCAATCACCAAAAAATATTCCCCCCAAAGTAGTATTTTAATGGACAGATGGCTGATCATTACTGATACAGGAGTCATTCCTGAACCAGTTATCTATGGACAGTCAGATCACCAACTTGTTAGAGCAAAGATCAAAATTACCACAAAGTTAGAAGAAAAAAAACAAAGAAAGAAAAATATATGGCAAGCAACTAAAACAACTCCATCTTGTTCAATTCAAGTTGTTGTTCAAGTTATTGTTAATAGAAAATTGGTTATGGGCAGAGGAGATGACAGACATATGAACTATAATAACCAAAAATAGAAGAATAATGGATATAAATCAAGTACCACAACAGGGAAGCAAAAAGTGCCTGAATCAGCAAACACTTGACCTCCTTGCCAAGTGGAGAGATGGCAGTCAAACATAATATTGGTTTAAAATACAAGCTCACTTATAAATTCTTACAGAGAAAAATAATGGAAGATGATGAGCAGTATTGCCTCATAAAAGAGATCAGTGGAGAACTGTATTAATAATAATAATTATTACTATTATAACATGCTTTAAGGTTTGCAAAGCACTATAAGCATATATATGTATATAAAATCTTTACATATATTAAAGAAACCATTTTGAATGAAGCTTGGGATGGGATTCAATTTCAGCTGTTTACAAAGTCATCCTGAAAGCATTTAAGGATATAAATGAAGGACAGCTAACAGGAAAAAAATAGAAAAAAATCTGCAAAGATTAGTATGACAAAGTTTTTTGTTTGGTTGGTTTTTTACCATCAATGACATAGATGTTCCACATTTGAATTCTAAGATCACAGTCATGGATTTCCTTATAGAAGGGGTAGAAATGGCACAAATATATACATATTAGATCAAATGTCCATAGAGCATATCCTTGCTAGCAATCCTGGAAAAATGTATAGACCTTATTAATTCACCACAGCCATGGAGGAAATCCAATATAGTTCAACAGTGGATAGAAGCCAAGCCTTGAATAAGGAAGACTCATCTTCCTGAGTTCAAATCTGACCTCAGACACTTATTAGCTGTGGGACCCTGGGCAAGTCACTTAACCCTGTTTGCCTCGGTTTCCTCATCTGTAAAATAAGCTGGAGGAAATGGCAAATTGCTCCAGAATCTTTGCCAAGAAAACACCAAGAGGGGTCACAAAGAGTTAGATACGACTGAAAACAACTGAACAACAGTTACATGTAGTTTGTAGGGTGTATGTGTGTACATATATATGCATATGTACAGTAATTATACATATGTAGTTCATATACACCAAGAGATAGATAGTCCAAGAATTCCACTGGTATTCCTACCATATCAGAAAAAAAAACTGAGGAAGGTAATCAGTCTGTTAGATAGATACTCTGTGATAAATTTATGGGAGGACACAAAGAAAAGTCACACAGAATGGGTAGGCATGGATAGGTTGTAAATTGCATCAAGTGTCAAGCATTCAAACATATGAGATCACAAATCCATTTGAATATACTAATTGTATAATTGTATAATCATATATACCAATGATTTGCGGGTTATTCACTCTTTTTTCATATCTACACTATGGTTCCAATCTATTAGTGGAAATGTCTCCCTTTCTACCCGTTATACTCCTTTCAGGGTATTTTTTACTTCTCCAATACTTCTTTCCCAAGACATTTATTGTTATCCTATAAAATTGAATATGCCTGGTGCTCACATCTCATCAGTACCCTCTGCCCTGTGATTGAACCTCCAGATGGGGGGCCGTGGTCTCCAGGGCCACTCTTTAAGAATGGGTCTCTGCACATTTTTTGCCCCATTTCCCACCAACTACACCATTTTCCTACTTCTCCATCTTACAGCCCTCTCTTCTCACTCCCCACCTTTTCAGCTTCCTTTTGCATATTGTCTTCCTTCATTAGACTATAAGCTCCTTGAGGGTAAGAATTGTCTCTTTTTTTTACTTGTAACCCCAGCACTTAGCAGAGTGCCTGGCACAAAGTAAATGCTTAAGAAATGTTTATTCACTGATTGATTCTCACTGTGATTAGCCTTTACACATATCCCTCATTGAAGATTCTTTTCAATCTGATAAAGCAGAAAAATATAATACCAATTGGAAGGGTAGAAGGAATACTTGACCAAATAAGCAAAATCACTGAATCACATAATATCTGAGTTAAAAGGAAACCCCAGCAACCAACTAGTCCAACCTGTGTCTGAAAAAGAAATCTTCCCTACAGCATAACGGACAAAAAAGTCATCCAGCCAGCCTTTGAGAACCAATAATAAATGGAATCCTCCCAAGGCAACCTATTCTACTTCACAATAGATCTGTTAAGAAGTTCCCCAATTTTCGCTTCTGAAATCAATCCTGAATTGCCTCTGAATCTTCTACTTAGTGTCCCCATCTCTGCCCTCTAGGGTCAAACAGAATAAGTCTAATCTCTCTTCCATAGAGCACGTCTTGACACCACTGAAGACAGTCATCATGTCCCCTATCCTGAATCTTCTCTTCCTTAGGCTAAAGATCCCCAGTTCCATAAACCACTGGTACACTTGTGACATGATGAGATGGCATGATGATTAAGAAATGGTTAAAAAAAAAAGTATATTATTTTCTTCACTTATCACCTATGAATGCCCCATCTCTCAAGTATTTTCCAGCTTTTCCCAGAAATGCCAAGCTCTAAGACAAGAAGGCAGATAGAATATTCTATGACTGGAAAAGGAGCACCCCCAGAAATACTGAGATCATGCTATTATCTCTATTTAAATAGGTAAAAGAGATGAACTTTCCTAGCTCTGTAACCCATTAGAGCTCTGTGCAAGTGTCTAAACATGACATCAAGAGTCACAAGCTAAAATTTTCATGTCAATTTCAAACCCCCCACAGCTGACTATATATGAGCAAGTGCACATAGTTGGGTTGTTTTGTTTCATTATCCATAAAAGTGAAATACTCACCCTTTGTCTAAGAGAAAACAAGCACTCATTATAATTTCTAGAGAACTCCTTTACCTCTCGATCACACTAGTTAAAATCCACATTATTTGGAGGGTGGAGGTAGGGAACAAGGCAAAGAGGAGAAAAGATGCAGATGTTTTCAAACCAGTAAGCCAGGCTCCTTGGAAGGTGTTTGACATGTGGGAGGGAGGACATTCATGGATGGAGTACAGTAATTATTTATTTCTTATACCAACAAAAATTTGAAGTGGAACATAGAAACTCAAGGCATTTGTACACATGTCCATAGGCAGCCCCTGTTCTGGCTTCTCAACAGTCAGTTCTGGTTAGTATGGATCATTTCCCTTCTTTAAGAGTAAAGGGGGAAGGTGTGGACCTGGAAACCATTCAGATAGTTTCCTTTGCCCTGTAAGTGTAATTCTTTCTAGGCTTTCTCTCAAATGAAAAGGGGCTCATTCTGTGCAACATATGGATTTCATAAAAGTGCAAAAGTATTGGTGCAAAAGGATGGGGTGGGGAGAGTTGTTTATTTTATATATTATTTGGGACCCCTTGAATGGGTAACTTAAAAAAATTAAATTCATTAAAATAGCATTGTCTTGAAGGGTATGTTTTCACCATGGAAGGAAATAAGCCAACATGAATTTTATAAACATATACTTTTTCCCCTTTCACTGAAATATTTGCTTGACTGATCCCTGATAGTTTTAGAGACAAATACGAATGGATTTCCTTAAAAAAATAAAACCACACACAATACTTAACTCATTAAGATGATTTAGCAATAGCTCAGTATTTCTTTTGGCTGAGTGCTCTGGATGCAATCCCATGTATACAGTCTTACATTTTATACAAATACTTTTTCTCCCGGTTATAAAGTAATCCCTGTCAGAGACTGTGCCCTAAGTTCTATAAAGAGGTTGCCTACACAGGGAATGTTCCTGTCAAGGAGACATGTGCAAAGGAGATTTTGAAAATTAAATGCAAATAAACATGATTTTATGTATGTTATTGCAAAGAATTAAGCAGAGCAGTAAAAAGACAGCCCCCATCTCCTTTCAGATGAACTCAGGCATTTGCTAAGCCAGGGTAACCATAGGGATAACAATTACAACACTGTTGTACCCACATGTATCCATATTCCCATCATTTTTCTCTCTCTTCCCCAAATCATAACTATGCCCAAAAGATAATTCATCATAGAGCATGATTTTAAACATCTTATATAAATACACTATTTCTGTGAATACTTTTCTGTTCCTGACTTTCATTGGCTCCTTGTGTATAGAAGATCCTAAAAGGCTCTTTGTGAGCCCACCTAAAAAACTCTACTTTACATCAATGTGACTCAAAGCATACACACTGAGAATCATACTGATTATAATTTCCACCCTCCAAACAGAACCATGTCTAAGTCTCACCCACTAAAATATTGGACACTCAGTTGGTTTTTTTGTTTTGTTTTGTTTTGTTTTGTTTTTAAAAAAAACAATGACTCCATGGGGCCCTTTAGCTTTGCTTTGTTCTGTGGACATAGACTTCTCTCCTAAAGTAACTAACCTTTTTGAGTTGAATAATGGCACAGTAGAAAGACCTCTCTGGTTAAGTGTCCTCTTCCAACCCAATACTTACTAGCTCTATGACCACAGGCAAATAATTTCTTCTCTCTGAGCTTTAGCTTCCTTATCTGTACTACCTGGTGCACACTGTTATTTTGAGTATCAAATGAGATTTGATAAAATGTGTGTAAGATGCTTTGCAAGTCTTAAAGCACTATATAAATGTCAGATATTATTATTCTCACGAATGGATACCATTAGTCAGGAGAATGTCTGCACAATGTGTCCTATAGGACATTGTGTTCTGTTCAAAACTGAATAGAGATTGATGACCTGGAGTGTGTCCAGAGGAGGGCAACCAGGACAGTGAAAGAACTGGCTATCAAGCCATATGAGGGTCAGCTGGAGGAGTTAGGCATGTTTAGTCTAAATAAGAGAAGAGTTGGAAGTGGGGGGAGTAGGGCACATGATAGTCATCTTCAAGTATTTAAAGGGCTGTCATGTGGAAGATAAATTAAACTCTCTCTGTTTGGTCCCAGAGAAAAGAACTAGAAACAATGGGTGAGAGGTGCAGAGAAGCAGATTTTGGCTCAGTTTAAGGAAAAACTCCCTAACAGTTATAATCAGCCAAAATTGGAATGACCTGCCTCATCAGGTAGTTATTTCTCCAATACTGGAGGTCCTTGAACAGAGAATATATGACAGCTTATCAGGGATATAAAGCTCCAATATCCCATTGATCTGCAACTTTTAACTTCTCTTCAGCTCTCAGTAGTACTAAAACTATATAATATTTCTATACTCTATCTTCTCCTTTCTTTTTTCCATGGTCACCAGCAAATTATAGGGGCATATTACCCCAAGTTCAGCCTACTACAACAGTCACCTCTCTGCCCCATCCTTTGACCCTTCTATTCAGTCTGGCTACCAAATGAGTTCTCTTCTCCTTTTCAATGTAAAACTTACTGAAAAAGTCATTTCTAGCTTCTACCCACTTATTCATTCTTCAACCTTAGCAGTAAGAGGCTTTCAATCCAATCACCCTACTAAATCTGCCATCTCCAAGGTCACTTCTTAATTGCAAATCCATTGACTTTTCCCAGGTCTCATCTTCCTTGATGTCTCTCGGCAATTGGCATCATTAGGCACATGCTCTAACTGGCTGCTTTCTTCCACATTAATTTTAAAGATAACACACTCTTATAGGTCTCTTTTACTGGCTCTTCATCCTCTTTCTGAATCCCTAAGACTGATATTCCTCAAAGATCTGCCTATGGCTTTCTTCTCTGCCCCCCCATCTCTCTCTCTCTCTCAGTCTCTCTCTCTCTCTTTCTCTTCTGGGGTCTCTGAAAAATCTTTGATGAATAGGTAACATTTTAATTAAGGAATTTAAAACAAAGTCAACAAGTATTTATTAAGTGCCCGTTAAGTTCCTCATCACCTCAGATCCGGACTACCACAATAGCCTTGTGGTTTATCTGCCTCATTTCTCCCCATTACACACAATGTTCCATTCAACTCTGTAACAGCAAGCATCCTAGCATACCCATGATGGGTGCTAGCAAAGTCAGCTCCCTAAACTTCAGAAAATAAAAACAGAAATTACAAGCAGACAAAATAAACAGCGAAAAATGACATATTCAACAGACCAACAGACATGGCTTCTAGATGTCTGAACATTACAGATATAGTTAGTTACCAGAGAGAAAAGTACCAACATCTGGGTTTTCAAAGCCAGGGGGCACCTTAACGGCTACCTAGAATCTCATCTGGCTACATCACTTGAATACTTTTCTCATGAGTAAGCCCCGAAGCAAAACCTCACCTTGGAGTATATATACCCTTCTTCAAAGTCAGAGGACATCACAACCTTCATGACCCCATTGCCTCATTACAAAATAACAAAAGGTGTGGACCTTTCTGAAAAAACAAGCCTCCCCCCAATCAAACCCCTCCTTGAGGGTCATTAAGGGGCAGGGAAGATCTTCAAATTCCCTTGTCATTACAAGCTGTCAAATTGATATTCCTAAAGTATAAGTCTGACCTTGCCACCCTCTATTCAACAAACTACAAACTCCCTCTTACCTAAAAAAATCAAATATACAATCAGCCTCTTGGCTTTTAAAACCCCTGATAAGCTGGTCCCTTATTAGCTTTATAGTCTTCAT
The DNA here is from genome assembly GCA_028646515.1 of Pseudochirops corinnae. Classification (NCBI taxonomy): domain Eukaryota; kingdom Metazoa; phylum Chordata; class Mammalia; order Diprotodontia; family Pseudocheiridae; genus Pseudochirops; species Pseudochirops corinnae. The sequence continues at coordinate 649 of JAQQSV010018033.1, read as the reverse complement.
ACATAGCTTACTACACACACACACACACACACACACACACACACACACACTGTGATACAGTGACATTGATCTCCTTGCTACTACTCAAACAAGACATTGTTGGCTTTCCCTGGAGTTCTTTCCCTCCTCATCTATACCTCTTAGCTTCCATAACTTCCTTCAAGTAACAGTTAAAATTCCACTTTATGTAAGAAGGCTTTTCAAACCCACCTCAATGCTCGTATCTTCTCCTTGAGATTATCTCTAATTTATATAAATAGATAGAAAGATTTTATATCTGGATCTATATAGGTAAGTCTAATCCATCCTGTCTTTTTCTTTCCTTTAGTGCCATTTCTTCTTTCTAGCTATATAGAATCTAGATATTTCTCTATCTACATAGATCGATCTAGATACTGATATGGATATATCTGTATAGATCTAGATATTTATCTATCTAATTTCTACATAGATCTATCTAGATCCTATTTATACATAGTTGTTTGCATGCTTTCTCCCCTATTAGATTGTGACATCTTTGAAAGCAGGGAGTTTTTGTTTCTTTGTTTTGCCTTTCTTTATATCCCTAGCACTTACCACAACGCCTAGCACATAGAAAAAGTTTAATAAATTCTTACTGACTTGAGACAGAATCAATATTGTTTTTTTT
>JAQQSV010018032.1:0-11482 GCA_028646515.1 Pseudochirops corinnae | reverse complement strand
AAAAGAGAATTATTTCTAATCATAGTAATGGATCATTTAACATTAAGTTAATTTTCCTGTTAATTAAATCTTTCATGAAGGGTAAAAGTTAGTATAGGTGGAAATAAAATTTCTCTTAACAGAAATTAATTTAACCAAATTCTAAACTTAAGAAATTAATGAATTACATCACAAATCATGAACAATTTTTTATTAAATTCCATGGAATAATAATACCAAATTTACTGAATTGTAAAATACCCATTCCACTCTTTTGTACCAATTACTTGGAGAGTGCTTCTGCCAGTCTCTAGTGACTACAATTTGACAGTCTCTATTAAAGATGCAGCATATTATAGTAGAAAGACAACTTGAACTTGAAGTCATGAAGGCTTGGGTTTTGCTCTGACTTCTGGCAATTACTAGCTGTGATAAGTTGGGCAAATCACTCTACTTCTTTAAAGCTGGTATGTATAACAGGTATAATAATACTAACTACTTCACATGGATCATCATCTGTGTCCTATATGCTATGCATATGTATATCTCATGGTTCTGTCCTGGGTCCTGTCTTCTTTTCTTTGTATGCTTTTTTCCCAGTGATATCATCAGTTCTCATGGATTCAACTATCATCTCTACACAGATGATTCCCAATCCATATATCTAGGCATTCTCAACTGTCTACTGAACATTACCACATGTCCCAAAGACATTTCAAATTCCACATGTTCAAGAGAGAGCTTATCATCTTTCCCCTTCCGTTAACTTCTCCTAACTTCCTCTAGAAGAGAAATAACATTCCTCCAGTCACCAAGGTTCACAATGTAGGAGTCACTCAGGTAGTTTACTCCCCTGCCATCTAATCAGTTGACAAGTCTTATTGATGTCACCTACTCAGCATGTCTCAAATAAGTTCTCTTTCTCCTGTTAGACTGTAAGCTACTGTAAGGAGTCACTCAGTCAAGAAGTATTTAGTAATCACCTGCTATGTGTCAGACACTGTGCTAAGTATTAGGGATACAAAAAAGTAGAAGACAGACCCTGCCTTCAAGGAGTTTACAGTCTAATGGAGCATGAATACAACAATATTGCATGTTCCTCTAACAATAGTGCTATAGGACTAAAGCTTAGAATAAGTTAAGGCTGGCAAGGACAATAAAAGAATTGGTTTTCTTTTTATATTGGAGGAAAAGAAACATATATAACCAGAAAGGGAAGTGGGCTGGTCACATAACAAGTGCAAAGCATAACCAACAGACACTCATGTGTTCCATGCATGTCTGTGTCATGTCACGAGGAAAGCTCTTAACAAGTTGGTTTAACTTCCTCTAGAAGATTTATAGGAAGATATGGATTGCCCCAAATGAAAAGACTTGGAGAGGTTATGATCTGTCCCACTAGGAGGAATATTCACATCAGATAGATGACAGAAGTATTAAAGTATATTGGGGAAAAGATGAGGATCAAACAAGGAACAGGATCAAAGCTCAGGTTGGAAAGAATGATGATAACCAATGGTAATAGAAGTAGATTTTTTCTTCTTTTTTCCCTACCAAGGAGTATGATTTTTTTTTAAATCAGAAAGGACAGAACAAAACATGGATAATAGGGATTTGATGCCCAAGGTAAACAGGAAGGTAGCAATAAACCACCTAGCTACCCTTTAAGTCTCAAAGTCCAGATGAATTGAATATCAGGATAATGAAAGAGATGATAGGCATTTCTGTTGAGCTCTTGTGGGTAATCTTTGAAAGATTGTGGAAAAGAGGAGAGCTTCTGACTGTCTGCTCACTTGGTGATGAGCCTCTCTCAACTTAGCTAGGTCGGTATTCAGATGACAAATCCTATAGTACAATTATGCCAGGACAGTTCTCAAAACCATTTGAACTTTGTAGCATCTGTTAGAGTTCATATTGTTCTTGCTTAGACTTGAAGGGGTCAACTTTGCAACACAATGAGGCATCAAGGTTTAACTGTAGTGGAAGGTAAAACCTTTTCTTTAATCAAAAGTTAACATATTTTTAAAAGAAATTCAAACCAACATACAATAGACTGCTAGAGGAAAAAAGCCAAAATAGCATAATGGAATATAAAGGAATGTGTTCCTTTTGGCCACAAATTATTAGTGTATGCTTCTTGCAGTGATAATAGCCAAGAAAGATATACACAGTATCCATAAGCTACATTAGATAGAATGAAACTATCCTCATCTTATAAATCATATGGTCTTAATTAAATTGCAAGGATATTATGGAATAAAGCCCAGATTCCTATTAGGAAAATTATATTTATTTAAAGCCTCCATGAAATATATTTGGCACTCTGTATTGCAGTCTTACAAACAATTAGCTTTTCATAGACTATAAAGCATACCAATTAAAAGAACTGCGAAACTCTTCATATGCTAATAAACTGCACCCTCCAGTGGAAATAAGATCTAGCCATTAAACATTTGTGTGGTTTCCCCTGTAGCTAATGGTATATTCGACAATGTTTTTTTTTTTCATATTAAAAGAAAAATAAACTTATGGTTTTTAAAGGTTAAGCCCAATTTACCTCTACCTCTTCTATGTTCCAAGGAGCTACTGAAGGTTTCAAGATGTGTTATGTAAATAGGAGCATAAGTGACAGAGCAAGGGTGTAAAGCTGGAGAGATAAGGAGTGGAGGACTGGGGCTGCATACACATGGATCTAATATCTTATTTTACTCAGAGAATATTTTCAATTTCATTTTTATTTTAACAGAAATAATTTTGTAAATAGGTATAGGAAATATTTTAGAAATTTAATACTTTGTTTTACTCATTAAACACTTCAGGAAAACTATTGACATATATAGTTATACTGTCTTGCAAACAAAGGCAGCTCTGTAGTGGTTTGCAGCCCCTCAAAAATGTGTGTGAAGTGGGGAAGGAAGGAATTAAAATTTTCTCCCCACCACAACTGGAGAACATGTAATGGCTCACCTTTTTTAATAAACAGCAATCCTACAAGGTAGGTGAAATGATTATCTCCACTTTACAGTTGAAGAAAATAAAACAAAAAGAGGTTAAGTGACTTGCTCAGGGTCTCACAGATGGTAAGTGTGTGAGGAGCGATTTGAACTCAGTCTTCTTGACTAAGGTCAAAAGTTCTATTCACTGTACTACCTAGCTGCCTCTGTATCTTACCTAATACTTACTTAGTAGTACTTGACTAGTACATATGTGTGTGCACATGTACGTATATATGTGTGTACATATATGTACAGACATGTACATTTACACACCTATAATTTATTAATTTTTTGTTTATACTATTATATAATTCTCCCCATGTAAGCTCATTGCAAGTAAGGATTTTTTTCATTTTTTTGTTCTTGTATGTCCTGTACCTAGCACTGTGCCTGGAACATAGTAGATGCTTAATAAAGGCTGTTGAATGATTGATTAAACATGAAAGAGAGCAAGAAATAGCCAAGTCTTTTACATATGTGCATATATGTGTGTATACATACATACACACAGACATACACACTCTGCTTTCTGATAGGCAAGTATTGGAAAATATTTTTAACTCCTATTGCTGTTTGTGATTAGGTTCAAAATTGACTTGGATCCTTTGCTCAAAAAGCTTCTGCATTTCAGAATGTCGTATGCCAATTTGATGAGTCTGAGAGCTCCAAGGAATCAAAATATATGGCACAACTGTGCACTAGTACTTTCTTACAACCATGCTGCCTATAGAGTGATTTATAATAGTTTCAATTAAGCTTGTTGACAAACAACTATTAGGTCAATAGTCAATCTTTTTTCCTCTTCTCATGGTCATCCTAATGAGGGAAAGTATTCCCTGTGGGAAATCCTTACATGAACAATGGACAATAGTGTAAAGCCAAATGTTTCCAAGTCTTCTGTACCTCTAAACTCTAATAAGAAAAATCAATTACACTCATAGTAAGGGAACCACCAACATTTTTTAAAAATTTAAACTACTCTCTAAAGAAATAGGGTTAGTGTCCTATTTAGGTCAAAATAGCTTCACTTGTGAGAATGAATGGCATATACTCAGTGGGAGTAAGAAGGATTCCTGGTGGAAAAGAAAAGAGAGGAATTGCTGTAGCTACTTACATAAGCAGCTGAAGAGGTAGAGAATAGGGAAAATATAATTTGAGGAGTTATTCAGAGTTTGTCAGGGAAAGGAAAAGAATTGTAGGACAAGAAGAGCCACAGCTGCCTCTCAGTGGGAATTTGCATGTATAGGGAAGAGAGTATTTTCGATTGCTAGTAGAAGAATGTGAATGTTAATCATAAGTTATAAATAGATACTTTAAAGTACAAGGATAATATTTTTTTTAAACTGAAGAATTGGGGTAGAATGATAAAAAACAGAGGTGCAATGAGGAAAGGGGAAAAAGGAAGGTATCAAATATTTGTTGGTGTATTTCTTTTGTCTTTCACACCCCCCAAGCAGACAATAACAGAAAAGAGAGAAGAAAAACTACAGACTTTGTGAAACGAGGAAGAGATAGTGGAAATGAAATCTTATCGTGATGATTTGCTACACGGTGGATCAGAAGAGCAGTATGACAAGAGGGCTTGTGCTAGGGAAGTAGAGGGTGTTACTCTGATGATTTATTTAGGAAAAACATAAGAGAAATAATTATGGTCGTAAGAAATAAGAAGTCTGGGGGCAGCTAGGTGGCACAATGACTAGAGCACTGGCTCTGCAGTCAGGAGGACCTGAGTTCAAATTTGACCTCAGACACTTGACACTTAACTAGCTGTACGACCCTGTGCGACCCTGGACAAGTCACTTAACCCCAACTGCCTTGCCATTCCCCCCTCCCAAAAAAAGAAAGAAGGAGTCTGTGAGCTAAAGAATCAGTCAAGAGACTGGATTTATTTTTTAGACTATTTCAGAAGAAAAAGGACCAGAGATGCTTAGAAGAACTTTATGATAATTCCACTGAGCCTTAGCAGGTGAAGTCTAATGATTGTGTTCACGATCTTTAGAAATGAAACAGTGGATTAGGAAGACTTTAGAGATTAGTAATTTTAGTAAAGGATTTATCTGGGATATGGCTATGTGTGTATGTAAAAACATATATGTATATATATACATATATACACTATACATGTATACATTATATTACATAATCATATATACATATATATATATACACACACACACACATGTTCATTATACACACACATAATCTTTGACTAGTCTGTCCCCCACTGTCTGAAGGCCAGGTATTACATTTCACCCCTCCCCCAGGTTTCTTTGGTATTCCAAAGGAATGTGGGGTTTCTAGGCTCTCTGCAAATGGCTCCCACCCCATTGATAATATAGGGGTCCTCTGAACCCCAAATCTTTTTAGACATTAGCAATAAGATTAGCATTTACAAAGGAATGTTCATTTCAAAAGGTATTATCACAAATATACAAGCTGACTCAAATATGGGCGACAATTCTCCTCCTTTCCTCACATGCCACCTCAGTCTCTGGGGAAGGGAAGAGGATTAGGCTCATAGTTTAACTTGATTTTTATAGAGCCCCAGCTCCAAATTCCAAGTCTAAAAATCCATTTAGGCTCAAATCCCAGGCATACTAGCTTCTCAGAACTCCCTTACCAGGAAGGCTGGCTGGCTATAATATTCTGCCTGGAACCCTAGTTCCAAGTTTACCATGATGCAAACTGATCCTTTGGCACCTGCTGGTACCTGAAACTGAGAAGTGCAAATGAAACAAAGCAAACACCCTCAGACCCATTTCTAGGGGGAAGACATTCCCCTTCCAGGTTTAGTTCATGGTACCTATACTGGTGAATTATAATCTTTATCCTCTAGATTCAGCAGGAAAGAACACCCAGGAAAAAGAGAGCAACTGTCTTAGTCTAGCCAGTTTTAAAACCGCAATGTGTTATCCAGCTAATCAAAGGAGGCACCTTCATGGTAGTAGAACACTGGGAGCATAGTGCCTCCATGTTAGCATTCACAAGGCATAGGGCAAGTTCCCTTTTGTGAACACAAACACACACACACAATACATGTATATATCATAAAAAAGTTAGAAAGGAACTTTTAAAGTAACAATCAAGCTAAGAATAATTTCTTTCAGCCATGGAAGAGATAATAAAGGTGGAATGAAGAAAGGAGGTTATAGAAAATCTTTTTTATAGGGGGTATTATGTGTTTGCCGTACCTGAAACAGTTCTTAACTACCCATTAAAACTGATATGGTTTCTTTGAATTACTTTCATAGCACAACTTTTGCTGCCCCAAATAGCAGATGAAGTATCAGATAAAGTTCTTTTCTTTAAAACAAACAAAAAAAACTCACACATGGTTAACACATTCTTCCCCTTATCACAGGTTTATGCTATGTGTGTAATGTTCATACATATATCTCCCAATACCCTTTCCTTTTTCAAGTTTCAGTTCAGATGCTACATTCTCCATTAAGCCTTTTCTCCCTCTTTCCCTCCTCTCCTTTCCCAGCTTCACTCACTGCCTCCCTCCATAGCTGGGGATCATCTTCTATAACTTAGATTTTTCATAATACTTTGGACACTTCCTTTGTATTTATGTTGTCTCTCTCTTTTTTTTAACATGTCCTTGGCCTTCTGGTTTGTGTGTGTGTGCGTGTGTGTGTGTGTGTGTGTGTGTGTGTGTGTGTGTGTGTCCTTATCTCCCTTTTCCATTAAATTGTAATCTCCTTCTGGGTAAGGACTGTCTAGTTTCATAATTATATACCCAACAGAGTGCTTGTGTGGAAGAGATACAACAAATGTCTGAATGAATTGAAATAGGACAGCTGTGAAAATCACGCATGATTATGTCATAATTAAAGGGAAACAGGTACAATTGGCTAGCTTTAAGTTTAGGCTCTTTAACCTGGCATTCATAGTACTCTATAGTCTGATTCCAGTCTACCTTTCCAATCTTATCCTAAACTTTTTTCCTTCATATAACCTGTATTCTAGCCAAACTGGACTACTTGTTATTCTTGTGCTTTCCTCCTGTTGTGACATTACTTGTTTCTTTTCTTATAAGTGAAATGGTTTTTCCTGTGAATGGACTTCAAGGTGGCTGGGGAGATGGGAAAAAAAAATTCTAAAGAAAGTAGAAGAAATAGAAAGGAAAGAATAATAGTTGTAGCTAGGAACCAGCAACAATAAAATAACAACAACAACAATAATTAGAGCTAACATACAGTACTTTAAGGTTTAGAAATCCTCTTACATGTATTAATTCATTTGATCTACACAATCCTGTGAACTGGGTGTTTTATAAATAATAATGAGACAGTGTTCAAACTTGAGTCTTTTCAGACACTATGCTACTGATGAGAAACAGAAGAGATTTTTACTCTTTAAAAAAAAATCTGAAATGGCCTTTTCTGAGTTCCATAGGGGAGGAAAAGAAGTAGAACACTGGTGGAAACAGGAAAAGATGACAGTAAGCTCAGTATAGAAAGTTCTCAACACCATATGGTTGGAGACAAGTTAAAGCATCAGGAAGAAAGGAAGATGGAAATGGAGTTTTTAAAAAGTCAAAAAGGGCAAGTTATATCCACACAAAGATGGTATCAAATATAGTTATATAACCCCTGTCCCAAAGTCCATTGGTATGATATCTCTTCTAAGTGGGGATGAATACTCTACCCTATGTGTGTAGGTATGGCAAGTTGGTGAGAGCTGGAAACACCCAGCCTTCTTCAGTCTTTTTGGGGAGACTCTTCAGGCTTCAAGTCTTTCTAGAATTTTTCTTTGGTAACCTGAAGTGGAACTGGACTCCATCATCTTCCTTCTCTAATCTAGAAGCCTGAAGTGCCCATAGCAACTTTATGTTCAAAGAAGACCAAAAAAGAGTTGAAGCTTAAAGAGTCCCAAAGAGGACTAGAGAAGGCTATTGCTCTCTTGAGTCTCACTAACTCCTCCTGGACTCTCATGCCACACAGAGCATTCATCTCCCACAAGAGGCAATAGTCCCATACCAATGGACTTTACAACAGGGGTTACAATTAAAATAAGAAACACATATAAAATCAATCATAATGCATTTATTAAGTACCTATTAAATACTAGTACTTGAAAGGTATTGATGCAAAGGTAAAATCAAAATAATTCCCACTCTCAAGGAGTGTACATTCTAATAGGGGATATAACAGGCATATACGTGTGTGTGTGTTTTATATGTGTACAAAACACATACAAAACGTGAAGGGCAGAGCCTCTGGAGTTTAAATGGGGGGAAGAGTGACAGTAAAGTTGAACTATAGGAAAATGATTTTAGCAGTTGAATGGATTTGAAGCAGAAAGAGACTTGAGGCAGGTGGACTCCTTAGAAGGCTATTACAATAATCCAGAAGAAAGATCATGGGGGCTTGAACTAAGATGGCGGCTGTTTAAGTAAAGAGATATAAGAGATGTAAAGGAGGTGGAAATCTCAAGGTTTGGTGTTGACTTTGAGATACCTATGAAACACCCAACTGGAAATGTCTAAAGAGACAATTTATAATGCAAGACTAGAGCTCAGGAGAGAAACTATGGCTGACTATATAGATCTAGGAGTTTTCTTTACAGGGATTATAATAAACCCCAGCAGCTGATAAGGTCACCAAGTGAAAATATAGAGAGAAAATAAGAAGGCCCAGGACAGAGCCATGGGGTACATTTAGAGGGTGAGATTTGGATGATGACCTAGAAAAGGAAATTAAGAAGGAGCAATCAGATGAAGAGAGAGTGGTGTCTCAGAAAACCAGAGAGAAGAAAATATGGAAGAGAAGAAAGTAGTCAACAGTATAAAATGCTGCAGAGAAGATAGGAAGTTTAAGGTTTGAAAAAAGGTCATTAGATGTGGCAATTAAAATGTCACCAGTAATTTTAGAGAGAACATGAACATAGATGATCTGAGCTGTAGCATACAAGGTAAAAACTGAAGAAGGTATAGTTCCAAGGGATAAGAATAGTTTTACTTTATCAAATCTGCCTCTCAACAACCTCCATGAATGACCCAGTCAGTCTTTTCCTGAGCAAAATACAGCATGGAGGAATGGAAAGAGCACTGAGTTTATAGTCAGATTTGAGGAAGTATTTGAACCCAAGCCTTCTTGATTATAGGTCCAACAGTCTAACCACCAGCTATGGTTAGAATTGGCCTACTGAAATCCTACTTATCCTTCAAGACAGTGGAGTCACTTGGAATTAGGATGAGTCATTTCATCTTTCTCTCTCTCTCTCTCTCTTGCTCCCTTGCTCTCTCTGCATACATATGTACATATATGCATATACAAAGTTGAAGAGAGCTGGATTCAGTTTTCACCTCTGTCACTTCCTGAACACTCTAGGCAAATCACTTTAGCTCTTATTTTCTTCATGAAAGAGGTCATTGAACACTCTGAAGTTAGAGGATCATGGTACAAAACCCACTTCTGCTGCTTACTACAGGCATGCTTTGGGACACATTATTTTTTATTCTCTGAGCCTCAATCTCCTTATCTCTAAAAGGAGAAGGTTGGACTAGACAGCATCTCAGGACCCTTTCAGTTTTCTGTCTATCATGCTAATTATCTACTAAGTCACAGATGGGACTAAGTCAGGAACAAGTCCTCAGTTTCCATCACTGATGGAGGGATTTCCCCATCCTGACAAAATCAAAGATCCTTAGAGACATTAAAGTGGAATAGTTGATGGAGCACTGGACTAGGAGTTAAGAATATCTGAGTTCAAGTCTAGACTTAGGCACTTACTAGCTATGTAGCCCTGGGGAAATCACTTAACCTCAGTCTTGGTTTCCTCAGTTTTCTGTAAAACAGGGATAATAGTAACATCCACATGCCAGAATTGTTGTGAGGATCAAAAGAGATGTGCTTAGCACAGTTCCTGCCACATAGTAGGCATTTAATAAATGCTGCCTTCCTTCGAGTACTCATGTACACATCCACAAAATCTCTCTAATCTGTTCCCTTTAACATATACTATATCTCTTTCCTGTTAAAAAAGCTTATGTGGCTCCCCATTAACACTAGCTTAAAATATAAACTCCACTGGACTCTACTTGACACTTAAAGCCATAAACCATTTGGATCTGGAAGTGCAGGCTGGTTCCATATTGTAAAATGCTTTATCCTTGAGGCAGTAGGAATCCACTAAAGATTTTAACTGGAGAGTGATATACAAACCTGAGCTTTCAGAAGATTACTTCAGTGATTTTATAGAGGATGATTCAATATGAAGTCCATCTGATTCACCAAGCATTTATTAAATTAAATGCCTACTGAATGCCAAATAATGTGCTAGGTGCTGTGGATACATAAACAAAAAAGAAACAGGCCCTTCCCTCAAAAAGTTTGTTACGCTGGGGGTGGGAACAGCATGTACACACAGAAGTAATGAATGGAGGTAGAGCACGAGGGAAGGCAGAAAGCACTTAATAGGTATGTACTCTGTGCCTGGCAGTAGACTAAGAGCTTTACAATTGTTATCTCAGTTGATCCTCATGACAGCCCTTAGAGGTGGATGTTATTATTACCTCTGTTTTACAGTTGAGGAAACTGAAACAGAGGGAGGTGAAGTGACTTGCCTGGGGTTTCCCATGTAGTATTTGAGGCCAAATTGAATTCAAGTTCTTCTGAACTCACACCGGGTGCTCTATCTACCCTAGTGACCTTAAGCCTGGCAGCTGGGGGATTCAGAAAAAGCCTATTGAGGTGATATCCTTAAAGAGAGGCAGAGAGTTTTGGACAAGGAGAACTGGGGAAGCAGAAAATTCCAAGTCTGAGCCTTTTAACCTCAAGGTATGGAAATCAGAAGGGAGTGTTTCACTGGAATGTAGAGTCCAGGGAGTAATTTGTGAGCCACTATTTTGAACTCAAATGCTGCATGTTCTTGCTTTATCTTCCTTTCCATACTCAAGTTATGGTTCTCTGTCTCTTTATCTCTGTCTCCCTCTACCATTCTCTGTCTCTTGTCTCTGTCTTTCTCTCTCCCTTTCCCTCCCTCCTTCTTTCTTCCCAACAACCTTTAGAGATTTTTGATACCTGTTTTCTTTTATGCTACAGTCTTTGTGTGGTTGATTTATTTGAGATCTTCCTCCATGTCCCTATACAGCCACTAGATTATTAATTTATCAGGGTCAGGGAGTATCTATTAATCATTTTGTATCTTCAGTGATATTTAGTAGAAAGCTCATCATGTAGTAGAAGACCAGGAAATACCTAAATTTAATTTTTCAATATAATGTTATCTTGATGGTAAGTAAAAATAGGAACTAAAGAAACATGATGAACTAAAATGTTAAATTGCCTACCTAAAGATATATACCTTTTGTGTAGATGTATCAAATAATTCTTTTTATGTCAGAAAGTGGTATAATACTTTATTTTTTTTAAAATTTTATTATAGTTTGCATCATTCATTTCCACAAGCTTTTGAGTTACATATTTTCTCCCCCTCTTCCCCCCACCGACTGCCCCAAAACAGCCATCCCAGTGTGTCCCCCCTCCCCCAGTCTATTC
>JAQQSV010018031.1:0-11482 GCA_028646515.1 Pseudochirops corinnae | reverse complement strand
AGACAGAACGGGGTTAATCATCTCATAGAAGAGGCAAATGATAATTGTTACAATGGAGGGGAAGAACAGGAAGGCAAAAGGGAAAGGGTCAACCTTACTCTCATTGAACTTGGTTTAGGGAAGGAATGACATAAACTCTAAACTGGGTATCTTGCCACACAGGAGAGTAGGGGGCATGGGGATAAGAGGTGGGATGATCAAGGGGAGGGCAGGATGGGAGGGAGGGTTGATGGAAGTACACACTTCTGTAAAGGGACAGGGACAGGGTAGAGAATAGAACAAGGAGGGGAGGGTTAGGAAGGAGGGACATGTAATCAGTCTCTCATAATATGCCCACTGTGGAGTGGTTCTGCATAATTACACATATACAGCCTGTATTTAATTGCTCGTCCTTCCAGTAGGGGTGGGTGACAAGGGAGGAAGGGAAAGAATCTAGAATTTAAAGTTCTATAATCAAATGTTTAAAATATATATGTGTACATATGTACATACATACGTATATTATTTTTATTATTATTAACTACACCCAACTGGGAATCAAGACACACAGGCACTGTGGTAGGGAGATCCATCCTGCCCTACCAGAAAGTCAGAGAAATGAAGGAAAAGACATAGGAGAGAGCAGATTGGGGATGGGGTTATACAGTGGGATGGCTGTTTTGAATGTTAGGTAGGGGAAAGATGGGGAGAAAATTTGTAACTCAAAATCTCATGGAAATCAATGATGTAAACAAGAAAATAAATTAATTAATTTAAAAAAGAAAGAAAGTGAGAGATACAGATACATACAGAAAAAAGACTAAAATGACTGAAATTCTCAGAAATAAGAATGCTTCATTAAAATCCTTGAGAACAAGCAGATAAATCAATAGCAAAGATATTTTAAAAAATAAGGGGAGATGGCCTCCATAACATCTAAACAAGTACAGCTTTCTCTGCACAAATACTGTAAAGCCAAAAAAAGAAGAATGAGTCAATATCTAAAACAAAACAGAGATCTCTGCATTCCCAAGTGGTCTTGGAATCATTGTAAGATGTTCCAAAATAGTTCAAGAGGGATATAACATTTGTGGCCTACAAAGCAGAAATAATTGGAATAGTAAAATTTGAATACACAATGGTGAATGTCTCCAAAGAAATGAAAAAGAAAGCAATCGATTGGGAATACAAATGTACCAAAGTAAAGGACAGTCTGGAAAAAGAAGAGCAAAAAGCAATAGTATTTATAAAAGGCTTTCTAGGCAAGGAAAAATGTTGATTTTGAAGACAGACATTGTAGAGAAACTTCAGCATCATAGAATTCTCAGGACCTGAAAAGTTGAAAAATCTGACCACTATTGTGCAAGAAATAACACACACACACACACACACACACATACAAACTGCTCACAATATCTAAGCACAGAAAAACAAAGTGTCAATCAAGAACTAAACTAATCATGTTCAGAAAATATTAATGGTAGGTAAGCAAGAGAAGTGAAACAGGAATACTAAGGGGGGAAAGAAGAAAAAGTAAGCATGCAAAAAAATAAAAGACAAAAATAAAAAGACAGTAACTTGTCTAGTGATAATTTAAATATTATTAAGGAGATGATGATGGAACAAAGAAGGAAGCAGCAATCACAAAGTGCCATCATAACTTCATTAAGAATTGGTCACACAAGCCTAACATCATTGTTGTTTTAACAGAAATACAAAATTTGTAATCCATAAAAATCCTGTACATATAATGTTTTCTATTTCAACAGAGCATTAGAGAAATATTCATATGCTATACTCTTATAAAAGATGGAGAATTCTGTGAAACACTGTTAGATTCATAAGCAGTTGAACAGCAAAAAAAAAAAATCATTGTTTTTTTGACAACTTAGATTGAGGTATTCAGCAGAATGGCCCAAGAATCTATAAATGGCTCTGTGCTGTTTAACATTTTCATCAACATAGAGAATATATACTGTTTTCAGACAATATTAAGCTTGGAGGGACACACTACTTGAAAGTCATGATTCAAAAAGATGTACTCTGACTCTAGATTGTTGGTAATTTGTTTTAAAAAATGAAATTGAATAGAGCTAAGTATAAACTACTTCACTTAAGTTTGGAAAAAAGAAAACAACTTCTCAAGAATGAGATGAAGACCCATAGCTATCCAATCAGTAGTTTGTCAGAAAAATATTTGGGTAAAAATTATTTGGGTAATATATGGCTGTCTAGAAAGTGAATACAATCTTAAACCACATTGACAGAGGCATAGTGACCAGGACCAGGGCATTGGCAATCCTGGTGTACTCATTGTTGGCCATTCCACATCCAGAGTAAAGTGACCAGTTCTAGCTACCACATTTTTTCCCTTTCTATGTTTTCTTAATGCAGAACATAGTGTCTGGCACATAGTAGATACTTGACAAATGTTTATTGACCTGACTTAATAAGTCACAGAGTATTTGACATGAGCAATTATGGTGAAGAAAGTCATATGAGGTTTCCTAAAGAAATTCAGAACATATGGCTGATAAAAGAGAAGACTTAGATGGAACATGATATCCATCTTCTACTATTGGAAGGGCTTTTCCAGAGGGGTAGATCATTAATTGCAAAGGAATTGAACCTTAATACAGAAGGCAGAAGTTGCAAAGGAACCAATTTGGTCTCAATGTATGGAAATACTTCCTAATAATTAGAAGTATACAAATGGCATACATGGTGTTGCCTGGTTCAAGAAGTAACCAATTACTTTTCTGGAAAGACTTTAAAAACACCTAACATACATGTTGCAGAAGAGATCTTTCTTCAGGAATAGGTTTGATTAGATGGCCTCTGAGGTCTATTATAAATATTTAGACTCTTTCATTCTATAGGACAAAAGGGAAGAGATTAAGGGAGGAAATTACTCTTCTGTATCATTGCATAAATATGGTTTGCCTTGTTTGGTCATGTACACAGTTTTTAAAATATTCATGATTGTAAGAGCAGTTGGCCTTTAATTTCTTTTTTTGTTGCTGTTTTGCCTCACCTATATCTCTACTTTATGCTGCTCCCCTCCCCTTCTAGAGAGCCATACCTTACGTAACAGAGAACAAAAGAGAAAAACAGCTTAGCAATCTAAGTAAACCTGTCTGAAGTCTGATATTATGGGGCAGTGTGATAGATAACGAAAGAACACTGACACAGCTATTAGAAGATTTCATTTCAAATGTTGCCTCTTATGTGCATTATCTGTGTGACCTTGGGCAAATCATTCTACCTTTCTCAGTCTCAATTTCTTCATTATCAAAATGATAGTGTTGGTCTAAGTTCAGATATCACTGTCAACTTTAGATGTCTCATACTATGTTCAAATATTCTGTATCCATAATTCTTTACTTCTGAAAATGAGAAAGGAAGATATTTTTTCATATCTCTTCTTTGGAAATAAGTTTGGTCACTGTACATTACCATCATTCTGTTTCAATCATTTTATTAATATACTTTCAATTTATATATTGTAGTCATTGTGTACATTGTTTTCTTCTCTCTGCTTAATTTTCTTTGTATCAGATTAGATGAGTCTTCTCATGTTCTCTAGATTAATTATATTCATTGTTTCTTAAATCAGGGTAATATTCCATTATATTTAACTATGACACCTTGTTTGGCCATTTTCCTATAAGTGGATATCTACTTTGTTTTCAGTCCTTAGCTACTAAAAAGGAAGACAAAAAGCTTATACAAAGACTTTGTTAAGACCTTTCTTTATATCTTTTACTTCCTTAGTATACATGCCTGACAGTATGATCACTAATTCACAGAATATGGATATTTTAGTCAGTTTCTTTGCCTAATTCCAAACTGCTTTCCAGAGTAACTGGATTGGTCCACAACTCCTCCAAGGGTAGGTACCGGTGTTCTCATGCTTCCCATAACCCTGTCAATATTAAATATTTCATTCTTTTTTTAACTGTCGATTTGCTGGATGTGTGATAAAGTGTGATCCCCTTTTTAAAAAAGTCCTCATAAAAGACACTATGGATTAAAGAAAAATATTGAATTTGGAGTTAATAGACTGGGTTTTTATCATAGTTCTGTTAGTAACTAAGTCCATAGTAATTCATTTAAATTCCATGAATTGCCATGTTCTCATCTGCAAAATGATGATATCAGTACCACCTGCTTCACAAGGTTGTTATTAAAAATTGTTTCACAAACGTTAAAATGTTCTGTTATTGTTACTATATTTTCTATTGTTATTGTATTTTCTATTTTTCTTAATAAAATTTCAGTCCTTTTGCCCATATCCCTCCCAAATAGAAGAGAGTTATTCTTGGAGCAAGAAAATCTTGATTTAAGTATAATTTCGGATTTGTACTGGCTGTGTGACCCTGAAAAAAATCATTTAACTTCTCAGAGGTCTAGGAAACTCTAAATTTCTAAGTTATAAAGAAGGTGCTGATCTGCTTTGGTGGCAAAAACTTCCCCATCTAATAGTCTTCTAATGAAATCACATGTTCAGTCTCTATACTTGAAATATTTTTTGAAAGAAAAAAAATGCTTAGATTTACTGTATACTTCATCATGCACAGCATAAGTAGAGATTTGAATTAGTTTTAATACTACTTAATTGGAAGACTGGGAAAATAATGTGATCCAAAGGATCATATGACTTGCCCAAGGTGACACAGCTAGTTAGAAGCCAGATATGCCATGAATTAAGGTTCTTTGATTCTGAATCCAAGAAGAGGAGGCTCATGAGTCAACATTCTGACTGAAGGAATCCTGTCTTTGGAATCAAGCTGGATTGCTGGGTTCGGCAAATGTCTTTTGGTGATGGTAACTGCTTTGACAGGAAGTCATGATAAAGCCAAATAACAGATTAATGAAGTCTGTTATAGGAAAGTAAACTAAAAACATAAAATGTTGTGTCCTATTTGTACTGTTATTCCAGATAATAAAGATTGAACATCATAGTTCCACAAAGGGAATTTGCGATGGAAGAATATAATAGATAGAATATAATAGATTAACCTAAATGGTGATTGATAACAATGTGGGTGGTGAAATAGACATCTGTGTTTAGAGTTCTATTCCTTTAAATATTAGCTTAAAGTATATTGTATATTCTTACTTATCTTTTATTGAATGCTTATTTCATTCTTATAGCAAAATGATATTCCATTCAATTCATATTTGAGAGCTTGTTAGGCCATTTTACAAGATATGGGCATCTGCTTTGTTTTCAGTTTTTTGCTGTTAAAAAAGGGGAAAAAAGCACTTCTCTCTGTCTCCATCTCTCTCTCTCTCTCTCTCTCTCTCTCTCTCTCTCTCTCTCATCTCTTTCTCTCCTCTCTCTCTCTCTCTCTCTCTCTCTCTCTCTCTCCCCTCTCTCTCTCTCTCTCCTCTCTCTCTTTCTCTCTCTCTCTCTCTCTCTCTCTCTCTCTCTCTGTCTCTCTCTCTCTCTCCACACACACACACACACCATACACACACCACACACACACACACACACCACACACACACACACACATACACAATCTTTCTACTTTCATCTGCCTTGTTGTACATGTGTCTAAGAATTCTCATAGAATCCTTATTTCGTTCTCATCGGCATGGAAACTCCTTCCAATGATACACATTACATCCTACAGTAAGTCCTAATTTAACGCTTGTTGGCTGAATAACTGATAGATTGACTGACTTCCAACTATGTGTGTCTGTTGTTAATATTCTTCCACAAATCTACCACAGGGAGTCCACTAAAGATGCTAGGTAACTTCATTGATTTTTTTTTTTATATTGCATGGATATTGCAGTAGAATATGGAATCTGTTCATAAGTTATTCTCTTGGTATGTGACCACCCAACATCTTCTTTGTGGTCACACATTTACCCGAATATATCCTTCAATCACATTCCTTTAATTATTTATTTGTAAGATTGTGTAACCACTCATACGTTTAATATTTTGGAGACTTTACTATTCTATAGCCAGAGCTATACACCATCAATATGATCATTTTATTTTAAAATTTTTTTGTTTTAATTTTTTTTGTTGTTGCAGGAAAAAGTTAGTCACACTAATAGTATCACATGATTTTCCAGCCCAGACAGCTTCCTCTCTCTTTTTCATTTTTGGATCTTATTCTCTGTCCATTTACAGTGTTTGTCCTTCATGGAAAATCAAGTTAAACTCTTTTGAGTGACTTTGTATCTCATTTATTAATAATAATGAGGATAATGATAACTAGAATTCATATAGTATTTCAATGGTTTGCAAAGGCACTCACTTTACAAATATTGGTTTACCCTCCTAACAACATGGGGAAACAAATGCTATTGTTATATGCAATTTACTGATAAACATCTGAGACTGAAGGAGGTTGTCATTTCTTCATAGCTATTACGTGTATGAGGCCAGATCTGAGACGTTCTAATTTTAATAAAATCAGCACAGTGGCATGCTTCTATTTGAACTCTAAATTGTGCATTTTTCACAGCAAAGTTAAGCACATTTAGCTAGCATTTATCTTCTAGTTAAGCCTAACTTAGCATTACTAAACAGGGGTTATTGGTTAAAGTTAAATTTATTTTTTAATGTTTTCCAATAAATTTGCCCAATTTTGACATATGTGACAGAGGTATTTTGAGGAAGGACAACTTTTAAATCAATGTTTTATTCCTTCAAATCAAATGACTTTTGAAAATTGTCAATAAACATAAGCATAGTGTAATCTTTGTTCTCTACATGTTTTTTTAGTCACTTATGTAAGTGGTATGCTATTGAATATCATTTGCAAAAGATGATTTTTCCTCTTTCAATACTTTCATGAAAGGTACACTCAGTGAGTATGTAGGCTATTCTTATTTTTAAAAATATATGTTCTTTTAAAATAATTTAACTCAAATTGATCTGTGAGTTGATGAATTTGAGAATTACCTTCAGTAATGCATAACCTGTCCTTGCCTATCCATTCCTTATAGTTCTTCTCCATGTACTCCAATAAATTCTCCACAAGGGTTCCTTTTAACCTTTTATAACCTTTCCTTTTTTCCTAATATCATGAGGATACCACTATCACATATTTGAACAGAAAAAGTAAAGAAAAATATTATGCATTTGGCATAAAGAATAGTAGTTAAATCAACTAACTTTTAAGGAGCAGGAACAATGCCAAGTGCTGGAATAGACTTTTTGTAATAATGTAATTGGCAAGAGACTCAAATAAGCAAAACAATCCCCAGGACATTTAATGATAAATTAAGAAGGACAAAAAAAGTGAAGAAAAATGGAAAAAATCTGCAAGTTTTTTTTAATAACTATTTTTTTTCACTATTAGAGACAACAGGAAACACAACTGGCCCATAACATCACTGTACTACTAGCTGTGCTTGTAGGAGAGGTAGAAATTGTATCGAATAGAACAAAAACAGGAAAATAACTTGAATTGGCCAACCATACATTGAAGAGACCCCCTAATGGAACTTACATAATTGTAAGAACTTGAGCAATTGATTTGCAATTTACCTAAAAAATGAAGCTCCCCAAGTTGTTGTGAAAAAATTGAACATTATTAATAACAAAAAAGTGACTGAGAAAAACATAAAACAACCAATCAACCAAATATATTTATATTATACTGATCCCACTGATACAAAATCTTTATGAGATTCATTTATAAATATACTGAGGGCATCCTCAATGAGAATGTAATTAGGAAACAAGCAGACTTTCACAACTGATACGCAATAATAAATGTTTTATCTTTATCACTTCATATTTGACTAAAAGATAATTGAGGACATAAGAATGTAGTGATCTTGCTTTTTGGGGGGAGACAGGGAGGGTGTTAATATGAAAAGCATTTGTCCCAACAGTTCAAAATCACAGATTACGTTTTCCCCAACTAGTTATTTTCCGTCCATATGTATAAATAATTCAATATTCTCTAAAAGTTTTAAAAACAGAATTAGACCTATTCAGTAATCTATTCATAAATCACATCATCATAAACAATATGTGAGGCATAAAACAGGGAGATATGTTTACCAAAGGCATTTGCTACTGTGATACAGAAAATCCAGAAGATGATGAAGTAGAGCAGCATCTCAACTGAATTCTCCCAACGTTCATATCCAAACGACTTTAACATAATGCTTCAAATTCATTTCTGGAATGGCAAAGTCAAGAAAAAAATTCAGCTGAGACATTTTTCCAGCCTAAGAAAATTTAGGAGTACAGAAGGAAAGATCTGTGACACAAGGGTGGTGTCAACCCTGGAGAACATTCTCTAACAACAGTAGCATTGCATGTTAGAGGTGACAGCAGCAGCTGCAGCTTCCAAAGCCCAGAAATATTATAGGAATCGTACAACTGGTCAGAATGAGATTACATGGGAACATTTGCTGGTAATGGAAGCAGAAACTGGTACTGTTTAGCAACTATATTGCCCATACAAAGTTTTAGATTTCAGTTTCAGGGAACAGAGGAGTGCTTGTGGTTAGACAAAGGGAGCAGCGGCCTTGGTCACAAGGTCCAGGGCCAAGAGGACTACTAGTGCTTGTTGCTGCAGGGGAGCTGAGGTCCTTCTAGTCTAAAGCTCAGAGCACAAACTGAGAAAGCAGTGACCACACATCTCCCTATCAAACCACCTTGGAAGCACTGAAATCATGCAGACACCCAGAACTACTTCTAAAATCAGCAGCCCACAAGAAAAAGCCTGAAGCTTAGGATAGTGCCTCCTATCTCAAGGTGAGCAAAATCTTACTTCAACATAAAATTCACAGTGGAAATGAGCAAATGAGGGGGGGAAAGAAATTGACCATGAAGAGCTACTACAGTACCATGGAAGACCAAGATGCAAAGTCATGATAACAATGTAAAAACAGCTACAATCAAAATTTCAAAGAAATACACTAATTGGACACAAGCACAGGAAGAATTACTGGAAAAATTGAAGAAAGAAATAAGAATGGTTGAAGAAAAATGGGAAAAGAAATGAGAGTGATTAAGGAAACAAAACTATCACTCTTTGCAAATAATATGATGGTATACTTGGAGTATCCTAGAAAATCAATTAAAAATAGTTGAAACAACAAGCAACCTTAGCAAAGTTACGGTATGTAAAATAAACCCATAAAATCACCAGCAATCCTATATATTATCAACAAAGTCCAACACCAAGAGATAGAAAGAGAAATTCCATTGAAAATAATTGTAGGACAGATTCAAGATGGCAGTGTAGAAGCAGGAAAACTCCATGGCTCCTCCCAAATACCTATAAAATGTGATTCTAAACAAATTTCAGAGCTACAGAACCCACAAAGTGGGCTCATGGTTAACTTGAGTTAATAAAATAAAATGTCAATTCTACTTAAATTAAGTGACTTATTTAGTGCCATGCCAAACAAACTACAAAAAAATGTGTTATAGAGCTAGAAATAAAACTCCTGTGGAAGAACCAAAGGTCAATATTATCAAGGAAATTAAAGGGAAAAATACCAATGAAGGTGACCTAGCCATACAAGACCTAAAACTTTGTTATAAAGTGGCAATCATCAAAATTATTTAGTATTGACTAAGAAATAAAGTGTAGATAAGTGGAATATGTTATGTACACAAAACATTGTAGTCAATGATTATAGTAACCAACTGTTTGATAAATCCAAAGACTCCAGCTTCTGGCAAAATAACTCACTATTTATCAAAAACTATAATATTGTATGGCAGAAATGAGGCATAGACCAACATCTTATACCCTATACCAAGATAAGGTCAAAATGCTTACATGATTTAGACATAAAGGGTGATATCAATAAGCAAATTAGGAGAGCAAGGAATAGATTGCCTATCAAAACTATGGAGAAGGGAAGAATTTATGACCAAACAAGAAATAGAGAAGTTTATGTAATGTAAAATGGATAATTTTGATTACATTAAATTTAAAAACATTTTGCACAAAAATGTGACAAACAAGATTAGGAGGGTAGCAGAAAGCTGGGAAACAATTTTTGTAGCCAGTGTATCTGAAGAAAGTCTCATTTCTTTTTTTTATTTTTTTGATATTGTCAATTTATTAAAGAAAGTTGAACTTTTTAAAAATGAGGATGAGACTATCACAGCTTCATGGACTGTGTAGTTGTGCAAACAAACTAAAGGCAACTCCTTCCACTTCTGCTCCCCTGCAAGGGCAGAAGTCCTGGCACCAGAATCAGGCCCTCTTCTTAGGGAAGGATCTTCTGTTTTGCTTGGAAGCATTTCCCCAGCCTCACTTGAGTTAACACACTGAAAAATTTCATGCACCACCTGTCTCTTCTGCCACCCCACCTATGGGATGCTGAGGGCCCCAGGAACAGGCTGCTCTGGGAGCATCTCTTTGCTGGCAGCTTAATTCCATGATGCAGAATAAAGTAAGGACAATACAGAATTAGAGTAAGTTTAAAGAGATTTAGCATGACAGGTGAATCTGATTCCTGCAGATCTTCCCAGTTTATACTAGTTTCAGTTCCAAACATTTCATAAAAGAATTCTGACATTGGGTTTGAGAAAAGCAGGTTGCAAGTGTCACATCCTTATTTTACTCCCTGTCCTTCCCCAAGATCAGTCTGGACATGAAATTCAATGACCTGAATTCACACATGTAACAATCCAAAACATAAAAATGATCTCTTAAGAGTTGGGCAGGGGGCGGAGCCAAGACGGCGGCGTAGCAGCAGCAACATATCGCAGCTCTCACATAGCCACCCCAAAATACCCATAAAATAGGACTCTAAACCAATCCTAGAACGCCAAAACGCACACAAGGTTACTTCCCACTAAAGTCAGCTCGGCTACGAGGAACCATATCAGCACTGCTAACCGAAACCAGCCCGGCCTGAAGCCGCGGCTGTGCCCCGGGGGCGGCTGGGCTGGAGAAGCCTCTCAGGTGAGCAGATTAGCACCAGCTGGGAGTGGGGATTGTGAAAGGGGGAGATAAGCAGTCCAGCTGAAAAGGTCTCCAGAGCAGAAAAGCGAAAGGCAGAGGTTTTGCACCTGCCTCCGCGTTTTAGCTTCCCGCCCACGGCCTGCAGACAGCAGGGGGACTGAGCAATTGTTTTGAGACCAGTGCTCTCACGTCGAGCAGCCTGGATCCCGATCGTTGTCTTGGGCCTCAGTCTTGGAGTCTTCATTATCCAGTCAGCCAGAAGTCTATGGCAGCCAGGAGGACCCCAGAATTGGGGACAGAGCTTTCCCTTCTGGAAGCAGAGCCCCACAGAGATTTTTAAAAAAATTCACGGTCTGAACAACCATGAGTAAGAATAAGCATAAGAAGCAAAGTAAGAACAGCTCCCAAACCCTAGGTTCCTTCTTTGGGGAAAAGAAAGATCATGGGAGAGAGAGGGAGGAGGAGAGCGCAGCCAGAGCGCTCCCACCAGAGGCCTCCAATAAACATGAAGAATGCCTTAAAGCTAGAGATGAGCTGAAGAAGGATTTTCAAAACCAAATAAGGGAAGTGGAAGAAAAATTGGGAAG
>JAQQSV010018030.1:0-11482 GCA_028646515.1 Pseudochirops corinnae | reverse complement strand
TTTCCACTAATTCAAGATTTTACTCTGGGTGGTGCATTTAACCTGGACTTTTCTGGGTCGGGGGGGGGGGGCATCAGAGCAACTAAATTTTATTCCTCCATCTTGACTTCTGGAAGTTTGAGTGTGTGATTTTAAACATCCATGCTGTGTGTTGTTAGCCCCAGGAAAAGTTGCTGACCCTGCTGTGTGGGCCCCGAGTTTTTTCCTACCAAGTTTTGATGATCCTCTGTTCTTTGATGAGATGGCTGCAAACCCCTCAAGCTGGGTGATTCTGCTGGCTGGCTGAGGGTTCTTCTCAGTCTGCCATACTCTGCTCTCAGATCCTGCTGGTGCAGCTCCTGTGTGCTCCATGTTCTCCTTCCCCAGACCTGAGCATGTCACTTAACCCTATTTACCTCAGTTCCTCATCTATAAAATTAGCTAGAGAAGGAAATGGCAAATTTCCTGGGCTGGGAATCTACTATGCTGTCTCCCAGTGGGTTCTGTCACTCTTAAATCCGTTCAAATTTAGCCTTTAGTGACAGAATTCTTAGAGGAGCTTGGAAAGGCTACTGCTTCCTTTCCACCATCTTAGCTCCACCTCCCAGACTTTATCTTTTTCATTAATTTTTTTTTCACCAACTCTGCTAATACTCTCAAGTCACCAAGATTTGCAAACTAGGTACCATCCTTGACTCTTCAATCCCTTTCAGTCCCCACATACA
Organism: Pseudochirops corinnae; assembly: GCA_028646515.1. Classification (NCBI taxonomy): domain Eukaryota; kingdom Metazoa; phylum Chordata; class Mammalia; order Diprotodontia; family Pseudocheiridae; genus Pseudochirops; species Pseudochirops corinnae. The sequence continues at coordinate 10,778 of JAQQSV010018030.1, read as the reverse complement.
ATATGATTCCAAATTCTCTCAATTATAACTCTATGACCTCTGTTGTACTAGTCCCACTCTGTCCTCTGACACTGCTAGTAACCTGGTCCAGGTCTTCATCATCTCATACTTGGATCATTGCAATAGTCTTCTAGTTGACTTCATTGCCATCTAGTCCATTCTCTGCTTATCTTTCAAAGAACATTTTCTTAAAATATAAGTCCCACCATGCCATTCCCTTTCCAATAAACTACAGTGACTCTCTATTCTCACCAGGTTCAAATTGATAATCATCTGGTTTTTAAAGACTTTCATAACTTGTCCCATTGATACTTTCCCAGGCTTCCTTATACTTTTCTCCCTTCCACGTATTCTGCAGTCCAATGACACTATCCTTCTTGCTTTATCTTGCACAAGACACTTCATCTCCTGACTTCGTGTATTTCCAGTGGCTGTTGCATTACTGTAATTATCTCCCTCCTTACCTCTACTTCCTAGCTTCCCTTACTTCCTTCCACTTGCAGCTAAAATATCAAATTCTACAATAAATCTTATCCCTCTTAATATTGATGCCTTCCCTATAAGATTATGTCCATTATTAAATATACGTAACATATGTTTTTGTATAATGTATATATGATACACATATATGTGTGTAAAACTTGTATGTGTGTAACTCATATATATATGTATATATCTTGCATACAAATATAACTTGTATATCTATGTCTATATATCTTAGGTATATACATAGCACTCTCTCTCTCTCTCTCTCTCTCTCTCTCTCTCTCTCTCTCCATCTATCTATACCTTCTTGATACATAGCTGTTAGTGTGTTTTTTCCTCCATTAGATGGTGAGTTCCTTGAGGACATGAACTGTTTTTACCCTTGAATTCCCAGCATTTAGTCCAGTGTTTGACACAAAGCATACTTAATAAATGTTTTTTTTTTAATCAATTGATAGTTTATATGTAGGGAACAGGAAAGTTAATTTGAACCCACTTGGAAGTTGCTTTCATGCTAAGTTATATCAGAGGTAGGTAAATTCAGGTTACAATGAAACTGATTTTCTGTTAGTTGCACTGTGTGAAATGTAGGACAAAGACTTCTTATACATGCATACACAACTGCTAAAGCTGACACTCTTCAATGGCAATCTTACCTGGGGCAGTAAAGGACCTGGAACATTCATGCTCTCATCCTTGCTGTTTTTGTGGTTAGCAAAGTGACAGAATCCTCAGGTTGTGGGCACATTCCTGCTGAGGGGAATTTTCCCCTCTAGAGAATGGAGCAATATGGGTTTTTTGAAGATATAATAGAAATATTAACAGTGAAGAATAATCTACATGTAGTAGTTTAACTCCAAAATGGAGTGGCAGCATTGAACAAGAGCTGGCTTCATAATAAAGAAGGAATTGATCAATAATCATTTATTAAATATGGACCCTAAACCAGGCACTGTACTATGTACTATAGATACAAACATTAAAAACAAAACTGCATATGCCTTCCAGGTACTGTGTGTGTGTGTGTGTATGTGTGTGTGTGTGTGTGTGTGTGTGTGTGTGTGTATGTGAGGGAAGGGGAAATGGCATGAGGGGAATATGACCCTGAGCATGTCACTTAACCTTATTTACCTCAGTTCCTCATCTATAAAATTAGCTAGAGAAGGAAATGGCAAACGATTCCAATATCTTTGTCAAGAAAACCCCAGGCAAGATCACAAAAAGTCAGACATGACTGAAAAATGGCTAAACAGCAAAATGTTTAGTAAAGTTATTTTGGTATCTATGTGGGGAATGGGTTGAATTGGGGGGGGGGGAATTTTGGTAAGGAATCCTATTTGGAGGCAATATTTGAGGGAAAAGGGAATTTCTAGTAAAGAATTAACAAATCAACAAGCATTTATTAAATATAGCCTTTGAGACAGGTACTATGCTCTGTATTATAGATGCAAAGATAAAAAATAAAACTACATACGCTATATGAGGGAGATCATAAGACATGAAACCAAGGTTATGAACTTGCATAACTGGAAGCATGGTGGTTCCCTGATAAAAACAGTGAAGTTTAGAAGAGGTGTAGGCTTATATGTATAAAGCCAAGCATGAGCAGCTTTCCAGAGGACTGCTGCAATGAACAATTCAAGATTCTGGTTACATAGTATAGTGAAATCTCTCTATTCAATAACAAACTAAGACAAAACATTGAGAGAAACCAAAGTACAGCATTCACAATGTTATAGCATAACAAGTTATCACTAAAGTGGCCACATAGTTTTCACTGAAGTGGTCACCTAGTTTTAAACAAAAGATATCATTCAGTAAGTCCTTAACTCAATCAAGGAGGCTTGTCTCCTTAATGGACACAAAGTACAAAGGTCAAAGTTCCCCACTCCTAGGTTACAGTAAATCATAATCTTCTCAGTCAGCATGAGGTACCCAAGAAGAGGTCTTTTCATCTGGACTTGAGGCTGGCTCTCAGCATCCATGGTTCTTCTTCCATGGTCCCAGCTCCTGCCTGAATCTACCCAACTGTCACATGGATTCAAAGGCAGGCAGCTCTCAGCTTCTTGTCTAGCTCCATGTCCAGTTCTTTTCCAGTTCCCATTCTATATTGAAGCTCACACTGTCCAGTCCACCTCAAGTCCTTCATAGTTTCTGTTTCTGGGAAGACAAAGTGTAAAAGAGCACATTCATACACATTGCCGGCACCATCATCAATTCACTATCTACCTGTGAAATCAACACAGACCCACCAACAAGGTCTGAGAACTCAACACACATACCAAACAAATATCAATACAGGCAGAAGAGAAAAACAAGAGTGCCACCACTACAAATGTTCCCTTCTCAAAATCCACCACCACAAATGGTCTCTCAGTTCTGTACTCTCCCAGCCTGAGCATCTCCTTATATATGGTCATTAAGCTCCTCCCTGTTCCTCCCTTCCCTGTTGTTTCAACAACAGGGGTTCACAAGTTCTGTTTCACAACAAAGACTTGATATAATCAGGGCAAGGCTCAAAGACACATGAACTCAAACAGGATGCTAAATACTTCTTTGCTTGCCATTACAGTATGATAATAGCTTTTCTTTTTGATATGCTAAAATTTCAAAATGAAGACTAGAGTTTAGGAGAGAAATTATCACTGAATATGTTGACCTGGAATTCTATAGAAACAGTATAGAAGGAAGACCAGAGATCTGCCACATATTGTCCATATGACTATAGGTAAGTCAAAACCTCTAGGTCTTCAAAGAAACTAGCTAAGAAAATACATTTCCAAGATGTCATTGCTTTGTGTAGCTCTTGTCATAAAGCAAAACAAAAGCAAAAATGAAATAAATTTTACAATATTTAAAAACAACCTCTCTAAATCTTTATGATACATTATTGAAACTGAATTGTTTAATGTTCTATTTCATAACTTTTCATTTATATGGAATGCTTCCAAGTGTGTGAACAGTCTATATGCATATACAATTGTAAAGATTTTAATTTTGCATAATGGATATGTAGATCATCCTGGGGTCAGGAAAACCTGGCGTTAATTCCTACATCTGACACATACTATCTGTAACCATGGGTTTTTAATTCTGCAGTGCCCAGCTACACAAGGGTATAACTTATGGATAATTTTTTTCATCCACATCTATGGAGGGAGTTTCCAATCTAGGAGTTATCTACAACTATGAAATCACAAATCTGAGCCCTGTGCAGTCTTGTGAAGTCATTGGTCCCCAAAAGGATATGTAACATTATTTTAGATTTTTTTCTATCCTCTATATTTTGTGTCCATCATTTTTGTTGAATTTATCATATTCTATTTACAATATAGCTTTTTGACTATGCCAGAATATATAACCAGACAAAAAACTGATAACTTATTTTTTTCTCTAGTCTGTGACTTGCTAGTATAAACAAATTCTTACTTTAATTAGAAATCCTTTGAAATCAGAACTTTAATTTAAATACTAGCTGGCCCTAGGCCTTGCTTTAATGGGGAATTTCTAGAGTCTTCTCCTGATGATGATGATTTTTTTTCCTTGAGGAATCATTGGAACATAAATTCAGAGCTAGAAGATACATTAGAGGACATGTATTTGAATAACCTTATTTTACAGATGAGGAAACTGAGTCCTGGAATGATAATTATAATTGGCCAAAGTCACTCAGGTGACAGATAGAGGATTTGAACTCAGGTTTTATGATTGTAGTCAGTGCTCTTTAAGTTACATCATGTTGACTTCATCTCATCTTAATGCAAAAGTAATAAAAGCAATAATGAAAACAATGACAATATTAATGAGTATTAATAATTTCAATAACCACAATCTCTTCCAGAAGCAACATCCTAAATTTCTAAATATTTGAGTAAATGGTATTTGTTTACATAGTCCAGCAAGTTCTACATGCATATGTGCATCTCTCACAGTTGTCTTCTCTGTGTTTCAAATATTCTTATTGAAAAGCATCCACAGAGTTATTGCATTCATGAAAATCTTCCACTTGGATATGTAAGATTAATTTTCAACTTGGGAGAGAAAGCATTAGTAGTTTTAGCAGTTTTTTTGACAGTGGGGAATCAACTTATTTCATTGATTTATAGTCATAATTTTTCTAACAAGGTATATGGTGTGAAATAAGTGGTTTGTAAGCTATTCCACTCTCTCTGCATGATACTCATCCCAGCAGGAGAGCTGCACTGAAAAAGTTAGTAAGGACCAATTGCCCAATTTGCAGAAATATAAATTATGAGGAAAAGATTGAAAGGTAGGAGAGTATTTTATTTTACTTTACAGAGGAAAAGAAAATCTGAAAAAAAAACTTTTTTTTGCAGGATATCAATGAACACTAGTAAACTGAAATAAATATATAATACAGAATATAACTGCTTCCCTAGGGGCCTACTCTAATGCTTTATTATGATGTGATGAAGACCTTAGGTCCTCAAAAGCCATGCCAACTGAGTCCAATCTCTAGCCATAACAAGGTAAAAAGGCTCCAAAAATGGGTCTGGAGACAGATTGTGTGTCTGTTGCTTAGAGACCAGCTTAACCAAACTGAGAGATGAAGTACTAGAAGGTTGACCATTATATACATTCTTGGGGAGGAGAGACGGAAGAAGAAGTTATAACAATTTATGAAACCATATTCTATGGCTTGTGTAGGGATTGGTTTGTGATCTGCATCAGCAAAGGGGAGATCCCCTAAAAAGGAAATTTTGAATCTTTGAAGTAGAGGACATAATTAAGGGGTAATGCTAACCAAATTATATCTATTGAAAACTGATACTAGCATACAAGGGTGAGAGCTGAAGAGTCATGACACATGTGATTTATTCTCAATACACTTTGGTCATTAGTTAATCCATACAATATTATTATTATTAAGTAGCACATAATTATCTTCTACATTGTACAGACAGAGTCAGAGAGATTGAGTTAATCCTCAGCATTGCCAAGGGAAGTCGATTAAAGAACTCAAGACTTTATTCCACTGGAACATTTCTACATAGATGGAGTTGGATATTTGTGGAATCTTCCAAGAATTTGACAGTTTTCACTTAGGCACCATGATCCCACAGACAACAATGTTGTCTCTGGTTTTGCAAGGATTTTCCACCAAAGATTACAAGTCCATGCTTAATGGCTGGCTCAACTCTCTTTGCTCTGCCATCAACTCTTCTGGTAACATTGCCACTTCCTCTGTTTTGTCTACAACCCCACAGAAACTGGAGGTAGGAAGATGTTAGGCTCCAGTGCATATCTCGGATCTATAACTGGACATTTCTGGCTTTAGAAATCTGAAAAACTATCTGACAAATGTAACTCAAATTCTGTTGGAAAATTAGAAAGAAATAAAGAGGACCAGGAAGAGGAAGACAGAATGATGAAACTGAAGAATTTTCTAAGTAACAGTGGCTTTTGCACAGATGATTTGTTATTTAGTTTGAAGTCCTTTAAATTCTCAAAATATCAGACAGATCTAAATTCTAAAATACAAAAGATAGGTGGTTTCCCTAAATAGGAAACTCCTTCAGTTAATGCATATTACCATCCCGCTGTGATATGGTACATCAGTCTTAGGAAATCGCATGACTAGGGGTTACAAAGCTAATAAGTGTCAGAGGGTAGGATCTGAACCAAGGTCTTCCTAATTTCAAGCCCAGCCCTTGATGGGTTTAGCAGGTTGCTGCTATAGCCTATATTCCTACACTGAGTTTAAAAAATGTCTTCTAAAGGCAAAAACAAATGATTCTGCTTTTCTGAGGTTTGAAATTATTTGGGCTAAAATCAATAATTGACTGTAATTGTTTTATACTACCAGAAGTAGAAGAAATTTCATTCTTGAGCTATGCCAAAGATTCTTCCCTTGCTCCTGAATAATAACTGATGTGTTTTTCTGGAAAATCTTACATTATTGATTAAAGGAAAGAAAAATACATAGAGGCAAAGTGCGGGAAAAAACACTTTACAAAGCTGAAAGACCACACTGAAATTTCATATACACCATTTTTGGAGGGTAAAAACATGAATTTTATTTGGACCAGCATGATTTCAAATGAAGTGAAGATTAAAAGAGAAGAAAGAAGCTTCTGATGGTTTGGGGAAAAAAAATAAAGGATACTGCAGTAGCATGTAAGGAGGTAGATTCCCATTTATTAGTAGAGGATAATGGCTTTGTTTTGCAAATATTCACCTATAAGAGAGATTATAGGTCAGCTGACACTTAACCTGTAGAAATCTATGCAGTTTTTGCATAAACTCAAAAGGAACAATGGTTCATATCCATCTTCTGGGAGAGTATTTTGGCCAAAGAAATGAATATTATTTAGATTCTGAGAGATACATTTTGCCCAGGAAAAAATAGCAATGTGACGTTGATAAAATACATCTAAACTTAGAAGAGGCTTATTTTTTCCTGAAAATAAGTGTTTATGATACATATGTGTTTCTATAGAAAATGAATATGATAGAAAAAGGCATATTTAAGTGCTCCTTCATCATCAACTTACATTCAAGTTTCTTAAAGAATACATTTTCTTTTAATTTTCTATCAAGTTTGACTTCACCAAATTATTAATCTACCACTTACCTCTCACCCATCCATACACATAGAGATATATACACAGACACAGGCACACACATAGACAAGCACACACACACACACACACACACACACACACACACAAACTTCTGAATGTTGCCTTATGAGGGCAATAACAGCAAAGTCAGTTTAACCACAAATGGAAAATAATTATACTGAAATCAGATATTCTTGAGAACCTCAGAAGACTTGATTGGAGAATAAAGCCATCATACTGACAGACACCTGCTTCTTTTGACTTCTTTGCTCTAGCCACTCAAGCATCTTATTAATTTTTCATCAGCTCTTGGTGTTTCATCATCTCTCTGTGTGAAAGTTGTATGCACCTTAAAGTAAAATAATATGAATGGAAAGTTTATCTTTACATTTTTGCCCAGAAAACAAGTTTTAAAAGAGGAACCCTTGATTCTGGCTTGGCATGGTATAGATTTATTTCTTAATTTAGGGTGATATACGCTCACTCGATATATTTTGTCCCTAGGTATAATAATGTCTTCAAAGTTCTTTTTGTTGCTTTGACTGGTGTTACCTTCAGCAGTGAATATAAATATTCATTTGATAGATTAATGCTGGATTAATTTGTGTTATTCCCCTCTTGGTAACAGCTTTGGTGCAAATGTGCTAATGCATCTTGCCCCAGGACAGTGAACTGTGTTGGAGCTGAACTTGACTCAAGGTTTTAGAGGGCCAATTGAAATACCTTCCTTTGGTAATTTTTTTTTTTTGCCTTTTTCCTATTTTATTAGCATTGATAAACAATAAACCCCCAAATTTAAAAACAAACAAGCCTCTGTCTGTTTTTCTCTCTCTGTCTGTCTCTCTCTTTGTCTCTCTTATTCTTTCTCCATACACACATACACAGAGACATAGACATACACACACACATATATTACTTATTATATATGTATACAATTTATAGACATATTATATGTTATTTAAATTTTGACAATAAATTGCCAAAGGGAATTTTAAATTATATCTAACTAGAAATCTATACTGTTTTAGTGAAAAAATGCCTGCTAATGCTTTAGATCCAGAGATTATTGTGCTGGGTAATGATCTTCAAAGGGAAAGAAATACAGGTCAGTAGCCAACTTCCTATCATATTAGCTTGTAATTTATATTTCATGTTAGATTGGACCACTCATCATACACTCCTCATTGCCCAATGCTTCACCTCTGCACTCCCTCATTGCTCCACCCCATACATGTTTTTTCCCCCTCATTTGAGAAGCTAAGGTTATTATGCCTTAGGGCAAAAAATCAAGTGCTAATGAGGTTTCCAACTGGTCAAAACTTTGAAGCATGTTTTATGTATCATGCTTCATTAAATTCTAAGATATACACCCCCCCAAAGATCCGTGAAACTAGCAACTGAACTATTTTTCCTGTTTTCATGTGATGATTATTCCCTATAACTGGACCTCATTTTATGCAATAGTCCTGTTCTTAAAAGCCTGAAGAATGTTAGTCAGCAAGCATTTATTAAGCTCCTGTTATATTCTAGGCACTTTTCTAAACATTGAAGGTATAAATACACCAGGGCATTTCCAATTAGAAAGAATTGCTGATGTGACATCTTAAAAAAAATGAATGACCACACAACAATTTATATTTTTGAAAAATTGTTTTTCATATTTTGTTTTATTTTTATTAATAATAACTGAGTTTCAAATAGGGTTTTATACTTTTCAAATGAGTTCACATTTACCTCTGTTTAATTTTAGCCCCACAGAAACTCTTGGAGGCAGATTTGAAATATGAAATGATATTTTCACATTCAATAACATGAAACTGCATTTTTGTTACATCATTAAAATATATTAGAATAGCTTCTTCCATATTTATTACCTTTAAAAATAACTATCTTCCAAAATCTATATGTCCTCTATGTAGTATTTCCCAACTAAGTTTGATGTAATCTATTTGATCTCTAAGTGTCAGTTTGTTTCAAGAGGCAGAGTTGCATATTGGGTAGAAGGCTCTCTTCGGACCTAGTAAAACAAAGGGTCAAGTTTCAACTCTGATACATAACAACTGTGAGACCCTGGGCAAGCAATTTAACTTTTGTGCTCTATATAACTTTCCAAGACTAAAATCACAAAGAACTTGCAGATTTTTAGGGATAGTTTTCTCTTTTGGTTACTCCCTACATCAATGAAGTCATGCACATTTAGTTCCTGTTCCTTAGCTAATCCCCTCTTCTGTGAAGACCACTGTACTAGACAGTAGGAGAGAAAAAGATTTTAGATAAAACAAAGTTAATCCCTGCTTTCAGAGAATTTTCAGTGTAATAGAGGGAAAAGGCATACACATAGAGTAGCAGGACTAGAACCTCTGGTATGGGGCTTGCCGAGTCCTTTTCAAGGATCTTACCTATGACTGCAAGAAGTTGCAACATGCACAGTGGTCATCTCAGGTAAACCATCTCAGGAGGCAGGATAAACCAGGTTGAAGGTAACTGAAAAATCTCAAAGTTATTGGTGAATTAGGGGGGAGTCCACCCCAAATATGTGAAGATTTCCCAAGGTGGAATGGGTGGATGAGAACAATTTGTTTCATTGGCCATGAAGGCAGCCAAAGCATGCACTGTGAAGCCCTTAGAGCTTGGTTAGACACCAAAGATGTCAAGGTCATCCATTGAATACCAGGCCATTTCCAGCCATCTTGATTTTTGTCCTGCCACTGGACTTTTATGACTCTGGAGGAACGAATAAGGCTGATGACTTCACAGAACTCTCTCAATTAAATCTAATTGACATAAAAGTCAATTCATTATCCACTATTTTTTTCACCCAAGTGTGATGATAACATTGATCTTCTTTGAAAATAAAGGATGAGGGGGGCAGAGCCAAAATGGTGGCTTAGAAGCAGGAAAACTCCACAGCTCCCCCCATAACCACCTCAAATACCTATAAAATATGACTCTAAACAAATTTTAAAGCTCCAGAACCAATAAAAGTACAGAGAAACAAAGTTCCCACTAAAGACAACCTGGCAGGAAGGACAGGAAGGTCTCATTGCAGCACGCTGGAAGCCAAACCCAGCCCAGCTTGGCACTGGGGTGGCCAGGACAAGCCATGACTGGAGCTTACATGAGAGCAGATCACCAGCAGCTATGGCAGTTTCCAGAATTATCAACCCATAAGAAACAAGGACAAAGAGAAAGGTCAGTAGAACTCAGCTAAATTTGGGGGAGAAAAGTGAGTCTGGCCATCTGCCCCCAGGACAAGAAAACAGCAGAAGCACCAGCTCTGCAGCCACCTCCATGTGGCTGCTTCAGAACTCTTGGCCTGCAGATTGCATGGAGGCCAAGCAATCATTCAGAGGCTAAGTGGTCTTGCCTTAAGCTGCCTGGATTGGGATCCTTTCTTGAGTAGCGGTCCTGAGGTACATGAACAGTGAGCTAAAGCTGGTAGGGGCTACAGAGACAGTGGCCTCTTAATAGCTCCGGCAGCTGTGGAAAATTGAAACTACAAAGCTCTCCCCTCTGAAGGCAGAGTTCTAATGAGCCAAAAAGTCAAGTAATTGACTGGCAACATGAGTAAGCAAAAGAAGCAAAGCAAGCCTAGCAATCCAACTTTAGATTCCTTTTTTGGGGACAAAAAGGATCAAAGCATGGAATGGGAGGAAGACAACACAGTCAGAACTCCCTCACCAAAAGCTTCCAAGAAAAATATAGACT
>JAQQSV010018029.1:0-11483 GCA_028646515.1 Pseudochirops corinnae | reverse complement strand
AGCTGACTTTAGTGGGAAGTATCTGTGTGCGTTTTTGAAGTTCTAGGTTGGTCCAGAGTCCTATTCCATGGGTATTTGGGGGTGGCTATGTGAGAGCTGCGATATATTGCTGCTGCTACGCTGCCATCTTGGCTCCGCCCCCCCAAAAACTATTCTTTTAAGGCCTTCTATGAAATATGGAATTATTTGTGTTTTTATATGAACATATTATCACTTAGGAAAGAGGAAAAGTGATGTTAAATCTTTTGCAAAGAGCAATATTTTTAGCAATTCAATTTTTTAATGATCCACAGTTCCTATTCTCTCTGCTATCCATCTTTTTTTTTTTTTCTCATCTGCCTTTGTCCTTTTTCTGTGTTGAAGCGGTTCACAGAACTGAATAACCCATCAATAGTGAATGAGTGGATCTGAAAGAGCAGGTTGGCTTAATTTCAATGGCTTCTCTTGAACTGGTTTCATGGGAATTTATAGGGTAAAAACCAATCTACTTAACATAGTTACAACTGAATAATTAACTTTAGAGTGTTTTCTTGTTCTGTTTGCTATGTTTATGCTTGAATTTAATGTTTAGATCTTACCTTGCCTACTAATGAACTGCATACACATAGTGGTACACACAACAGAAGCACACAACACCCCTTTCCCCTCCTGAACAGAGGATTCCCCAGGAGACTATGTGCATGTCAACCTCAGAAGGAGGTTTCTCTAAGTATAGCATCTTACTGCCTGCAAAGAGTGATAGTTTTGTTTTCTCATTGCCTGTTTTTGTTCCTCCAATTTCTTTTTTTTTTTTGTCTTAGTGCTATAGCTAACATTTCTAGTATGATATTGAAAAATAGTGGTGATAATGGTTGTTAGTTTCTCCCCATCACAGGTAATGCTGGCTCTTGGTTTTGGAAATATACTACTTGTCATTTTAAGAAATGTCTCATTGATTTCTAGCATTTTTTTTTCTTAATAGGAATGGGTGTTGTGTTTTGTTAAAGGTTTTTTCTGCTTCTATCAACATGATTATATGATTTTTGTTGTTTTTGTTATTGATATGGTAAGTTATGCCTATAGTTTTCCTAATATTGAACTTAATGGTAAGCTCTATATTTTAAATTCCATCTTATCAGAATATATGATCTGTGTGATGTATTGCTATAATCTCCTTGATAGTACTTTATTTAATTTTTTTTGCCTCAATATTCATTACAGAAATTATCTCTAGTTTTCTTTCTATGCATTTTCTCTCCATGGTTTAGTTATCAAAACCATATTTGTATAGAAAGGAATTTGGTAGGACTCCTTGTTTTCTTACTTTTTGACAATTTATACATAATTGGGATTAATTGTTCATTAAATATTGGATGAATTTACCATCTGGTCCTGGGGTCTTTTTCTTAGAGAGCTCATTTATGTTTTGTTAAATTTCTTTTTCTAAAATAGAGTAATTTAAGTATTTCATTTCCTCTTCTGTGAATCTGGACATTGGTATTTTTGTAAATATTCATCCACGTCACTTAGATTGTCAGTTTTCTTGCTATACAATTGGGTAAAATAGCAACTAATAATTGCTTTAATTTTATCTTTAAAAATAAAAAAAAATGTATCTCCATTGTTAGTGCATTCACCCTTTTCGTTTTTTTATACTGGTAATTTGGTTTTCTTCTTCCTTTTAAAAAATCAAATTAAATGTTTTATCACTTTTATTGCCCCCTCCCACCCCCCCAAAAACAGGTCCTAGATTTATTTATTAGTACATGGTCATTTTATTTTCAATTTTATTAGAATCTCTTTATTTTGTATATTTTCAATTTTGTATTTAATTCATGATTTTAAATATTTTTTTGGTGGCATGCCCTAGTCATTTTACTGTTGTACGCAATTATATATATATATATATATATGTATATGTATGTATATATATATATATAATCCCTTAAGTACTACTTTGGGTGCATCCAACAAATTTTCATATGTAGTTTCATTATTGTCCTTCACTTTAATGCAATCATGGACACTTCTATTATTTCTTTTCTTTGTCAACACATTCTTTAGTATTAAATTATTGAATTTCAAAATAATTTTAATCTTTGCTTCCATGGTCTTTTATTGAATGTAAATTTTTATTGAATTATGATATAAAAAAGATTTGCTTAATATTGCTCCTTTTCCTGAATTTGGCTATGATACTCCTTGGAGTTTTCATTTTGAGATTTCTTTTAGGTGGATTCAATGAATTATTTCAATTTCTGTTTAACATCTGGTTCTATGATATTGGAGATATGGTGTCTGGGTTTTCTTTGATCATGGCTTTCAGGTAGTTTAATAATTCTTAAATTATCTCTCTTCAATTTATTTTCCATGTCAGTTTCTTTCCTAGTGATGTATTTCACATTTTCTTCTCATTTTTAATTCCTTTGACTTTGTCTAATTATTTCTTGATGTCCCATGGAGTTGTTAGTTTCCACTTATACAATTCTAATTTTTAAGACATTATTTTGTTCGTTGAGCTTTTCCATCTCTGATTCCTGCTCTATTACTCTATCCTGATGCTGGTACTTCCCACTACTTACTTTTGTGGCTGAGAGGATAAGCAAATACTTCCTACTTCTGTCATAGTCTCTGCCTAGGCTAAAGTGTCACCATCTTTTGGGTTCTTAGGCTTAATCTTTTCCTCAGGCCAAGTTTGAGAGTCTATGCCACTACTGCTTCAGTTCTTTTGGTGGTGCTGGGGCTACAAAGATCTAAAGCCTTCCCATCCCTTCTTTGCATGCTTGTTCACACAGGGACCCAAGCCTAATCTTAGATTTTTGGTTTTGATTTCCTGAAGGACTGAAATTGACTTACAGATTATTCTTTGACAGGGTTGCATTTCCCTCTCTAGCAGCTCAGCATAGAGAGGATGATTCTTATGGATGGTAGCCTAATCTAATCAAATCATCCCAGAATGTTGAATTGCAATAATTGCAAGGGAATAGTCTCACTTAGAAAGGAGACACACACACAGTCTTTTGCACACAATCAAAGCACTAATTACTTGCTTCATCCCTTCAACTTCACATCCCTTCAAATTGATCAGGATCTCCTGATCTGTCTATCTATCTATCTATCTATCTATCTATCTATCTATCTATCTATCTATCTATCTATCTATCTATCATATCTACCTATCTGTCTGTCTATCTATCTCTATATACTTAAAGCTATACTGAAGAAAACAGAAACATGCAACTATATGTCAATTACACAGCGGGCATGGGATGATGATAATGAGTGACTAATTAGTTCATTAGGACCAAGTTCCCCCCCCCCCCCTGCCCTTTCTACTTCATCCAGAAACCAACCAGTGTGGAAAATCTCTCTTAGAGATTTACCCAGGCCAAGATCTAATTCATATTCTAAATTTGGGCTAATGAGTATATTCCTGCTCATTGTGTTTGTTCTGATGGACCTGAGGAAAGGTTGATTCTCACTATTATCAAGACAGATGATATGGAAATTGTTGTTCCTTGACAAAGATTTGAGTGACCTAAGTAATTTACTCCAAGACTTTCATTTTAATATTACCCACACCTGCTATTGTATTAACCAATCCCAGTTGATTACTACCTGTCAGGAGCACCACATCTTTGAAGGGCATATGAACTCTGACCTCACTGCCATTAGGGGTCTTTGGACTAAGAGTTATGACCAAATAATCATCCATTTATTAATAACCCACTGACCTTATTAATGAAATTATTAAATTAGCCAGAGACTATGTCTCTCAGACCTTTTTAACTGTCACAATGACTGAGAGAAGTTTAATTACCATTATTTAATTGTTTTCTATGGAAAATGAGATGACTTAGAAAGGGCAGAATAAAATAGTAATAGAGAATTTATATAGATGATATTTAGGGAGAGAGTAAAACAACATGTTGCTGGCCTAACTGATTAAAAAATACTGGGATAAGACAAAAAGACCTCAAAGGCACTAGAATGAATGAAGTGGCAGACAATTGCAGAGCCAATGTAAAATGAATGTTGAATGGTTATATAGAATAAAGGCCCTAACACAGAAGTGAAGGTCAAATATCCAAAAAGTGAGAAGAGTCAGTAGCCTATTAATCAGTGAACTTGACTTCAATTCCAGGCAAAATTGTACAAGAAATAATAAAAAAGATAAGTTAATGTCCAACTGAAAAGGAAATTGATCACCATGCATTGTGATTCCATCAAGAAAATGTCATGCCAGACTAATTTCTTCCTTTGACAATAATCTTAGACTGGTAGACTGGAAGAATGACCTATGTAATGGTTAGTTTGTGGGATTTTTTGTTGTTTTGTTTTATTATTGTTGTTGTTGTTTGGTATAGCACATAAGAATTATCCTGTGCTTTTTATTGTAGACAATGTGAGTAGTGGTGGGCTTGACCAGTCACCCTCAAAGTTGGTATTAATTCTCAAGAGTGGTGGCTCAATGGGACACATTCAGGGGCAGGCTGGAGCCAGCCCTAATACTTTTGAGGACCTATTGTTAAATTTTCTATGTAAATAAGACTTTAAAATGTGCTAACAATGAAATGCAAGCATACTTTTTGTTTTTTTGAGAACCTAGTTGTTAAAGATTTACCAGCACATACCTATATTGTTCTATAAACATTGCTTAAGTTCAGCAGGAAGAGAGCAGAATGCTGAGGTAATTAAGTCACCACCAGACTGGAGGTCTGTTGATTGTTAGTGATTAATAATAACAACAACAAAAATAACAATGTCTGGAATTTATATAATGCTTTAAGTTTTGCAAAGTGCTATATATTTATAATCTCATCCATAATCTCTCCTGAAATATGTTTTGGTCTAGGAGTGCTGGGAACCCCAAAACACAAAGGTAGAGGGTAGGGGTCTACCTCAAAAAACTTTGACCAGTCAAACCCTCTTTCAGTCCAAGTAGTAAGTTTATTAAGATGCTGTTTGGGTAGGCAAGATTCCTAGGGAGACTGCAGTATTTGTGATGTCAATACAAGAGGGTCAGATTCTTAATAATTTACACATTTGATAAGGGTAAGATTAATATTTTATACAGAAAGACTATAAAAAGATCTGAATGGTATCAAGGAGTGGCAAGTAGCCAATGGTGGTCTGGAGGTAATAGAGAAAAGGGCCTGGATGGGATTAAGTAGTGTCAAGTAAGCTAATTAAGTAATCAAGGTAGGCTGGGGTGGGCCTGGGGCAAACACCAAGGACTGGGTTCCCAAAATTTGTGAGAAAGTTCAAGGACTCTTTTTAGGGGTCCCATTGCTCCCTCACCCACATCAGGATCCATGGACAAATCCCAAACTCCATTACCATTTATGAGCTTGTTTCCAACATGTCCACACTACTCACCAACACCCATGGCTTCCTTTGTGTCTGTCTTGGGGGGTGGTTTTTTCCTGTGATTACAATTTATCTTGGTTTGGGTACTCTTAATAGCTAGATACAATTCATTAAATCCCAAGTCATGGTGCTCCCATATCTCACAGCTGCTACAGGCACCATTCATTGAGTGGGTTCTCTGCTCAATGATAGCGGCCAGTGAGCAAACCTCCATTGCTCTCAACCCCTATGGATATACTTTTCTTTTTTGGAAAGAAAGAGTAAGTGACCAAGGATAACCATGAACATTGTCTCTCCCTACAAACTCTCTACTCTTCTAAACCTCCTAATTTCCCTCACTTGTACCATATCCTACCAGCCTTCGAGTTTCCTCATCTTTTCTCAAACTTAATTCTTAACTAAACTAAAAAGGTAGCTTCAAAATTACTAATGATCTCTCAATTTTCAAATCTGCTGACTTCTATCAATATTCATTCTTCTTGACCTCTCCAGTGTTTGAGGCTGCTTACCTCGATAATTCCTCTCTCTTTTACTGGTGACATTCCCCTACTTCTTGCTCTATCCAATTTACTGCTTTTTTGCATTCTCTCTGGTTCTTTATGTATATACTGTCCTTTATCTGTGGATATTCTTCAATTACCTGTCCTGTGTGCACTACTGTATGTTCTCCATATTGGTGATCTTATCAAAGCTATGGTTTCATTTGGGAGATTCGGAAGTAGTTAAATGGTGAGACGTAAAGACATAAAGAATAATCAGAGTATAATGTCATCTTGGAAGGAGATATAGAGTTGAGAATTTCAAAGTCTTGTGCTCTGTCCTTTACTAAATAATTTCACTAATGAGAAAGAGAGAGAGAGAGAGAGAGAGAGAGAGAGAGAGAGAGAGAGAGAGAGAGAGAGAGAGAGGAAGGAAGGAAGAAATGAAGGAAGGAAGGAAGGAAGGAAAGAAAAAGAAAGAAAGAATGGATGAATGAAAGAAGGAAGGAAGAAAAGAAAGAAAGAAAGAAGTTAGGAAGGAAGGAAGTTAGGAAGGAAGGAAGAAATACATGTGCATTGGGGGATCATAGATATACAAGAAGTGGATGATAATTTAGAGTTTATGTGGTTTAACCCCTTATTTTCCATATGTAGAAACTGAGGTTCATGGAGGTTGAATGATTTGTCCAAGGTTACACAGGTAGAAAAAAGACAGAGCTAAGCAAAAGCTGGCCAAGTCCTGAGGTTCAAAGTTTCCCTTTATTTTTTATTGCTTGAATGTCATTAGTATTCATCTTAGAGAAACCAGAGAGCCACATGTTTTATCAATTGAATTTCCAGGATTATTTATGCTAATCATTAGATGTTTTCTTTATGTGTGCTTCTGATAATTATTGTCAGCTACAGGTCTCATTGGGCAAACTCGTCAAAATAAGTGTTAGTCTTTAAAGAGCCTTAATTAAAAACTAAACTGCAGGGATTGTATTCTTTGGATGCTTCAGGTAAGGGAGCGGGTGAGGTTTCTGTGGGGGAAAATAATTTTTAAAAAGTTTAGTAAAGCAAGTAGGATTTGAGTGAATAGGTGGGACTTAACTAGGTGGTGGAGATTTGGAAGATTATTTCAAGTAGCAGAAAACCAGGGGACTTCAAAGGCATATGAGGGAATCCTCATAATGTACACATGGGAAACAGAGAAGACTAGTGTAAACTAAAGTGAAAGATATCCAATGAGAAGTAGAGGAATATTATGTTATATAGGTGGGGTGTATCAAGATTATGGAGCTTCTTGAAAGCTGGGGAGAATGCTTTGAACTTGATGTAGTAGACAACAGGGAGGCATTTTAGATTCTTAAGCAGTGAAGTAAAAGATGAAGTTGGCAATGATTAGCAAAATTGATTGGAGAAGGAGAAGACTGGGAGACACCATCGAGAGATAAATATTCACATTTGAGTAGGTTAGCATTCTGACTTTGGGAAGCAAGGTGATATAATTCTAGTCATCCACTATCCTGTTAAGTGTAAGAGCTAGACAAGAATCCTTTATAGCTTAAAGATAAAAAGTGTAATAAATGAATTATAAACTGCAAGAGTATGACACAGAAACATGTCTTGCCTATTAAGATAAGGAATGACATGCAGTTAAGTACCTCTTAACTACTTTTATATTAAAAGAGAACACCCATAGACATGTTCATGACAGGGTCACATAAATGGAAGGGATTTATTACATTCCCTGAGAATAAAATGAATTGAAAAATAAATCTACAAACTTGGGCTGTTTTTTTTTTAAGTGCAGCTATAATGATAAGGAATGAAATTGTACAAAATCTCCAATGCAATTTCCCATCATCCTTTCATTGATCAGCATCTTTTCAAGTAGAATAAAACTGTTTGTATTCCACATGTCCATATTGCACAGTGACTTTGTTTAAATATCTTTGTAAATATGGTTAGTATTGCCATGTGCAATGAGTACTTTTAGCAAGACTAAGCTCCCTGGATTTTTCATAGGATGCTAGATTCAGAACTGGAAGAGATTTTATAGGTCAAAATCAAGTTTATCCTTTTTAAAATGAAGAAAGCAGAGCTCTCAGAGAAAGTAAGTGATGACATAGTAAATGATAGAGAAGAGATTAAAATTCAAGTCTTTCCTGATGCTAGTTCTTATATGTTTCCTATTATTCCAAATGGCCCTTCACTTGGACAACTTAGATATGCATGAGTTAGATAAAGTGAGTTGGCTTAGTCCAGTATGTAGTTGATTAGTTCAGCCAGGGATATATGGATATAACTGCAGGAAGTTATGCTATAGGGCCTATTAAGTACAGTTTTTCAAACATTTAAAAAGTCCACCAGTTTCCTTTAAAATGAAGTAAAATTATTTCTCTGACACTTGACCGAATTTCACTAGCAGAGGAAGAAAGTAAGTTTGGGCTAACTATGTGAATCATCACTGAAATTCTTCATCTTGCCAAATTGCTGTGCTGTCACCATCACCTACTTTAATACAGCAAGCACAGGCTATTTCCCACAAATCCTGAAGTATAGAACCTCAGGGTTCACTCACTGAACAATATTTTAAAAGGCACAGCTGAAGTCTAGACATAAAAATAATGCCATTCAGCGGTGTTTATGCCTGAACCAAAATATTTAAATTCCTCATATAATTTATAGTTTTAAAAATTTGTGGCCAAAATCATAAATACAGAGCAGATAGAAATGCATATGTTGCTCAAACGTTGTCATCAATCATAACCTATCCCCTTCCTACCACCTTATTTACACCTTATTTCCCGCCTTTTTACACCTTATTTCCCGCCATATACTGTTCAATCCATTGACACTGGTTTCCTGGCTGTTCCATGAACAAGATACTCCCTGTCTTGACTTTGGGTATTTTCTCTGGTTGTACCACATGCCTAGAATGTTATCCCTTCTCCACTCTTAGTACTGACTTTCATGACCTCTTGTAAGTCCCAACTAAATTCTCTTCTTTTCCTGGACTCCTTCTCTAGCTCCTCTAAATTCCAGTGCCTTCCTTCTTTCAATTATTTTCTATTTCTAATGTATATCACTTGCTTTGTATATATTTGTTTATGTAATATCTCCTCTATTAGATTTTAAATTCCTTGAGGTCAGGGATTATCTTTTGCTTTTTTTTTTTTTTTTTAAATTATATCCCCAGAGCTTAGTACAATACCTAGCACATAGTAGGTACTTAAAAGGTTTATTGATTGGCTGATTTTTTTTGAAGAGACTATCACATGAACAGCTATATTTAAACAAAATAAAATATTTTCACTCAAAAAGTTTGCTCATATTTATCTGTTAACATACTTACTCACAAGAAGCAACAATACATTATTTATTAGGCAATAACTGTCTATAATTATAGCAAAATGATCAGTGTTGATATTAATGCAAAGTTAATGGAAGTGTGTGCTAATAAGCTGTAAGACTTTCCAGATTAAGAGTGGGAAAATTCACATCAACTAAAGTACTTACAGAAACAATGCCCTGATGGCTTTGGAGACTATAAACGTTAATGTGACATTAAAAAAATTCTTCCAATTCTGGTGTTCCTCCAATCTGCCATTGATCTCAACAAAAAGCACTATTTGACTTTAATTAACAATCAGGGATCAGGCTCAAGCATCCAAGTATTTCTGCTTCTGTCTGCAAGAAGTTTTCTCTATCTCACTATCTCTGTCTTTTTGTAGGTCTTAGGTTGTAAATTCTCCTGGAACAGCAAATCCCTTCAATAATCACATGTGTTTTAGCCCTTAATCATGGGCTTTTGGGCCTGGTAATGGGCATATTAGTTGCTATTTATACAGAATATCCTTACTATGCTGAGACTTTTGGGGTAACCAGTATATGGATTTATATTTTATAATGTACTTTTGCACACTTAATGCAAATCTCATTGTATTTTCCTCTTAGAGGTAGGTGGTGAACTTAATAGAAGACTGACTTAGAAATTAGGTTAATTTGGGTTCAAATTCTTTCACACAGAGAACTTGTTGGAACCTAGGTAAATGCCTTAACTTTTCAGTGGCCTCTCAAATCTCTAAGACAATAAATTCCACAATTCTTGTTGATCTGGGATGGCAAAGTGAGTCACCTCAACAGAAGCTCCTTATGCCAATAAACTCATTTAGTCAAATTGGGAAAAATCTTTGTAACCCACATATCTGGTCATATAATTTGCCCACTAAGAATCTTCAGTGTCCATCTTTTATTTCTATAATAAAATACAAACTTCTTTGGATAGCATCTAAAGTTCTGTGTTATCTATTGCTAACATACCTTTCCAGACATTTAATATTGCTTTTCTTTATGCATTCTGTATTCCTAATTGTCTTTCTTGATTTTGCAACTTTCAAGTACAATCTCTCACCTCCATGTCTTTGCATAGGTTATTCCCTATACTTGAGATGTACTTGTGCTTCAGATGAGCCTCATGGAATGCTTTCCTCTTTCAAGGTTCACATCAGGTGATATTTTCTAAGTGAACATTTTCCTGATTCTCCTGTTATGTGGATCTAATGACATAATACTGTATAGTGCTTTGCACAGTGCCTAGCACATAGTAGCTGCTATATGAATGCTAATGCCTTCACCTCTGCTCCACCTCCCCCACTGATATTCTCATTTAAAAAAAAAAAATCTTTGCCCCTACTCAGCTCCAAGAGAAGTAAGATTTGTGAAGGTAGAGTTGATGTTTAAGTTTTTTAAAAAATCAACTCAATGTCTTACATTCAGGAGGTGCTGTATAAATGCTTAATGATTAAAACTAAATCCTTACAATGTCTCTGAGGTAAGTGGCCAGGAGTATGATGGAAGATGTGTAATAACTGAGTCTTTGTGAGTGGAAGAAAAAGAGGAATGATACACTTTTAAGTATAATCTCCATCTAAACAATTAATGAAAGAATAAATCAAGCTCTGAATTGTAGCATTAACTGATTTTTGAGGTGTAAATGCTTACACTGGTCTGAGGGGACTCTAGAACACCCCTGTATTTAGATCATAAATTGTTATCCCCATGATACCAAGAGGATAAATGGCTGTTGTTTGGTTCTTGCACACTCTTAATCTCATTTGGGGTTTTCTTGGCAAAGATAATGTAGTGGTTTGCTTTTTTTTTTTTTTTTCCAGATCAGTTTACAGGTGAGAAAAGTGAAGCAAAAAGGGTTCAGTGATTTGCCCAGAGTAACACAATTAGTGTTTGAGGTCAGAATCAAACTCCTGTCTTTCTCATTCCAGGTCTGGCTCTGTATCCACTGCATCACCTAGCTGCCCTTTAAATATAATGATTTGCTCAAGGCGATGCAATTGGTAAGTGGAAGACTAAGTTAAATTTCATGTCTTCTGATTCTTAATTCAATGCTTCTCTTAATATGTTGTGACATCATAATTTTTAACAGAACGTATTTGATTGATATTAACAATTTACACACACACACACATAGATAAACTATATATATATAATGATATATAGAGAAAAATCTTACAGACTTGTGAGAAGCTAGGCTTGACATCAGGAAGATGGTTCAAAAAGTTTCTTTGATACTAGTTGTGTGGTCATGGGTAAGTCACTTAACACCAGTTTCCTCATTTGCAAGATGAGGACAATAACATTTCTTCTCCCTCC
>JAQQSV010018028.1:0-11483 GCA_028646515.1 Pseudochirops corinnae | reverse complement strand
AGCAATCTCAGTTCCTGGGGAGACAAGGCTCAACAAAGCCATAGCCAGTGTCCTCAACAAGTCATTTTCTGCCTGTAGAACAGTCCCAGGACCCCTGAAAACATCAGCAAGGCCCTCTTCCAGGATTTCTGTGCAGGTACCACAAGAAAATCCTCCTTCAGGGCTTCTGAACCAACAGCCAGGTTCCAGGACCTCTACAACAGCAGCACTGTCCTTCAACATCAGGTGAATCTGGCAAAACAACATCAAAACAGACCGACAAAATACCAGCATCACAGCCATGCCTCCTCAGTCTTTGGCAGTTCCAGGTGGCAGTTCTCAAAGTCCTGGGCATCTCCCACAGGCTCTCAGCTGTCTTTCTCTCAGCAACTCAGGCTCCACAATACTGGATATTGCTCTCCCCAAGTCCTTCTGGCCTTCTCTAGGTTTGGGCCTCTCTCCCAATTCACGCCTCCTCCCAGTTCAGCCCTCTCTCTTCATGTCAACAAGTCCACCCCACAAGTGAGATTCACAAGCTCTGGGTTTTAACACTCAACCTAAAAACCAAGTCAATACAAGGGCATCTCCAAATTCCATTACCAATATAGATTGTTAACCCATTTTGAGTTCCCTTCCTTTAGAAAAGCAGATCAAAGAACCTGTGCTAGCAGCCATTCTGGGTATGCTAGGGTGCTTGCTGATACACCTGGATGTTTAAAAATCACATACCCAAACTTCCAGTAGTCCAGATGGCAGAATAAAACCTAGTTGCTCTGATTCCCCCTCCCTGACCCAGAAAACCCAGAGATAAATGTCCCATACAGAGTAAAATCCTGAATTAGTGGAAACAGCCTCAGGCTTAGGAGTCACTGAGGAAGGGGGAAGTAAGACAGTATTGAGTCTAAGCCCAGGAGTATGGAGCCAGCAAGCCCTAACAACACAAGCCCAGGTGTGCCTTAGCACCACCTGGGGAATCTGCAGACACTAGCCCTTCTGGCCTCCAGCTGCTGAGCCTGCACAAACTATAGCCCAGAGACAAAGAGGTGAAAACCTGAAGTGTCCTGACCACCCCTCCCCAACAGGTTACTCTGTGAGCATCAGGGTAACTCAGGGGAAACACTGAGAGTCCTGGCTTTGGCCTCAGTCTGGACACTCAGAGGCTACAGCTTACGAAGTGAACAACCGAATCCCTATCTCCCAGCCTGAGAAGAGCAATACATTCTGCACCCCTGAAGCAGATATCCACTCTAAAAATTCAGGACATAGGCAATCACAATGGGGAAGAAGGAATCTATGAGATCTAGAACCATAAAATCCTTTTATAATGAGCAAGGACAACCAAATTCAGAGGACAATATGGACTCTATACTCACACTGGAGACCACAGAAGGAAATATGAATTGGTTTCAAGCCCCAAAAGCATTCCTGGAGGAGCTTAAGAAAGATTTTAAAAGCCAAATTAGAGAAGTAGGAGATAAATTTAAATCTACAGTGACCAAATTAGAAAAATATCTCACTAAAGAAAACAAATCCTTAAAAAGTAAAATTGGAGAACTAGGATGCGAGGTCCAAAATCTAACTCGAGAAAATACCTCCCTAAAATTGAAAACTGAACATATGGAAAAGGAGTTTCAAAAACTAATTGAGGAAAATAATTCACTAAAAATTAGAATCAGTCAAATTGAAGCTAAGGACTCTATGATGCATCAAGAGTCAGTCAAACAAAGCATAAAGATTTAAAAATTAGAAGAAAGTGCAAAGTATCTCACTGGAAAAACAACTGACCTGGAAAACAGATCCAAGGGAGATAACCTAAGAATTATTGGCCTACCAGAAAGCCATGATGACAAAAGCAACCTGGACAACATCCTCAAAAAGATTGTCAAAGAAAACTGTCCTGAGGTCCTAGAATCAGAAGGTAAAATAGTTATTGAAAGAATTCACCAATCTCCTCCTGAAAGAGATCCCAAATTGAAAACTCCAAGAAATATAGTAGCCAAATTCCAGAGCTACAAGGTCAAAGAGAAAATAGTGCATGCAGGCAAAAAGAAACAATTCAAATATCATGGAACTACAATCAGGATTACACAGTACTTAGCAGCTTCTACCTTAAAAGACTAAAGGGATTGGAATTTGATATTTTATAAAGCAAAAGATCTAGGGCTGCAACTAAGGATCAACTATCTGGCAAAACTGAGCATAATCTTTCAGGCAAGGAGATGGTCATTTAACGAAATAAAGGACTTCCAGACTTTCCTGGTGAAAAAGCCAGAGCTCATTGAAAAATTCAGTCTCTACTTATAAGACCCAAGAAAGACATGAAAAGGTAAACAAGGAAAACACACAACTCACACATACACATACACACACAGATGCTCACACATGCACATAACTTGGGACTCAATAAGAGCAAACTGTTTAGATCACATATGAGAAGCTGATACCTGCCAATATTTAAATTTGTATAATTATTGCAACAATTAAAAGGGATGTACATAGAGGGTGCGGGTATAAATGAACTAATCTAAAGATAAAAAAAGGGGATTGTAATGGGAGAAAAGAAAGGATGAGGCAGAAAATGGTAAATTATTCTGCACAAAGAGGCATTAAAACATACTAAAATAGAGGGGAAGGAAGGGGGGAAATGAGCATCATATGAACATTGTTCTCATTGGTTCTGATTCAAAGAGGGATGAATATAATCAGTTGAGTTTAGGATCCTAACATGAAAAGACAAAAAAACTCATTATAATAGAGGGAAAAGAGGGAGGGAGAGGAGCACTGTATGAAATTTACTATCATTGGTTTGGCTTCAAGGAGAGAATAACATACTCTATTAAGTATAAAAATCTATTGTGCCCTGCAGGCAGTAGGAGGAGTAGGAAGGGGGTGTAAAAAAGGGGAGGGTGGTTAGAAGGAAGGGAAAGTGTAGTAAGGGGAAGGGTAGGTAAAGAGGGAGGGCTACAGGGAGGGAATACTGAGGTTAGTGATGGTCAAAAAGAAAACTCTTAAGGAGGGGGAGGGAAAAGGAAGATACAAAAATATAAACAGGGGAGGGAATAGGATGGAGGGAAAGTCACAGACAGTAATCGTAACTGTGAATGTAAATGGGATGAACTCTCCCATAAAACAGAGGAGGATAGCAGAATGGATTAAAAAACACAATCCTACAATATGCTGTCTACAAGTAACACATTTGAAATAAAAGGATACACACAGGGTAAAGGTAAAAGGATGGAGCAGAAGATATTATCCTTCAGCTAAAGTAAAAAAAAGCAGGGGTAGAAATCCTTATCTCAGATAAAACAAAAGAAAAAATAGATCTAATTAAAAGACATAAGGAAGGAAATTACATCCTGCTAAAAGGCACCATCAATAATGACACAATATCATTACTTAACAGATATGCACCAAGTGGTATAGCATCCAAATTCCTAGAGGAAAATTCGAAGGAATTAGAGGAAGAAGTAGATAGCAAAACTATACTAGTGAGGGACCTCAATCTCCCCTTCTCTGAACCTGATTATTTTTACCTCAAAATAAAGAAGAAAGAAGTTAAGGAAGCAAATAGAATTTTAGAGAGACTAGACATGATAGATCTCTGGAGAAAACTGAATGGGGACAAAAAGAAATATGCCTTCTTCTCATACACAAAAATCGACCATGTACTAGGGCATAAAAACCTCACAATTGAGTGCAGAAAGTCAGAAATATTAAATGTATCATTCTCAGATCATGATGCAATAAAAATCATATGCAATAAAGGGCCACGGAAAGATAGACTAAAAACTAATTGGGAATTAAATTATTTAATCCTAAAGAATGAATTGGTCAAACAAGAAATTATAGAAACAATCAGTAACTTCAATCAAGAGAATGACAATAATGAGACAACATACCAAAACTTGTGGGGTGTAGTAAAGGCAGTTCTTAAGGAAAGTTTTATATCCTTGAATGCATACATGAATAAATTAGAGAAAATGGAGTTCAATGAATTGGGCATGCAATTGAAAAAGCTAGAAAAAGAACAAATTGAAAAGCCCCAATTAAATACTAAATTAGAAATAATGAAAACCAAAGGAGAGATTAATAAAATTGAAATTAAGAAAACTATTGAACTAATAAATAAAACCAAGAGTTGGTTTTATGAAAAAGAAACAATAAAATTGATAGACCTTTAGTCAATATGATAAAAAAAAAAAAAAAGAAAGAAAGAGGAGGAAGACCCGTAAGTACAAAATTATTTATTGCAGCTCCCTTTGTGGTGGCAAAAAATTGGAAATTAAGGGGATGCCTATCAGGTGGGGAATGGCTAAACAAGTTGTGGTGTATGAATGTAATGGAATACTATTGTGCTATAAGAAATGAAGAGCAGATGGACTTCATATTTACCTAGAGAGGCTTATACAAACAGATGCTAAGTGAGAAGAGCAGAACCCAGAGAAATTTGTACACAATGAGAGACACAACATATGTGTGACCACCAACTTTGATAAACTGGACTCTTAAACTGGACTCTTAAACTCTTAAGGAGGGGGAGGGAAAAGGAAGATACAAAAATATAAACAGGGGAGGGAATAGGATGGAGAGAAAGTCACAGACAGTAATCGTAACTGTGAATGTAAATGGGATGAACTCTCCCATAAAACAGAGGAGGATAGCAGAATGGATAAACTGAACCCTACAGTTGAGACAACTGTAAAAGTCTCAGAATGGAAGGAGATGTCTACATTCAGAGAAAGATCTAGAAAGAACAGCGTTTAAATGAAGACTAAATGAAGACTACAGGCTCTTGTTCTTTTCCATGTTTGGTTTTATTTCCTCTTTCCCATTGTTCATTCCATGGGTTACAACCCTTCTTTACCACCAGACTAATGTCTAATGTGAAAGTATTTGCAGATCCTATACTTGATTGCATGCCACCATTGGGGAGAGGAGGAAGAAGGAGAGGAGCACATTTGAAACTTAAGGAATTGTGGAACTGAATCTTGTAAACTAAAAGTAAACAAACAAATCATTTTTTACAATTAAAAAAAAAAACCTGTGTCATATTCTTAGCTCTACAAGTTCAGCCTTTCTGCCCATAGCATAGGAGGTAGAAGAAGATTGCTGAGTGAGCTCAGGGTCATTAACCATCATTTCATATTGCTTTCTTTTTTTTAACCTTCTTTTGAATTCTGAGTGTCCTAGATCATGAAGACAGCTGAAGCTGTTTTATTTTTGATGTAGAACTTGGAGAGGTTTTGGAGGTCATGGAGATCAGAGAATATGTCTGGTCCTCTATCTTGTTTCTCACATGACCCAGAAGTCCCAAGTTTTCAATTTCATCCTGTTTATGTCTTAAATTTTTAGCTGTGGTTATTTTACACATTAAATTGTTGAAGTGTATTTAATTATCCATACACTTGTCACTCTCCTATTTATTGGATCCACTAACATTTAAACTGATGATGTCGGGATTCTGTTCATTTATTCCTTTTCATTGTTTTTTTAATCTTCTAAGTAAATATTTGTCACTGTGACTAATTTTGCTTATACTTCTCTTATGCCCCTCTCCAATGGCTCTTCATTTTCCTATTCCATTTATCTACACTATTTTAAAATTCTTTTAACTTACTTAATTTGAAATTTGAAATATCTGTCTTGATATATGAATGTAATCTACTACTCTATCACCTCTCCATTTACCTACATAATTCTCTTCCTTTACGTTCTTTTTAGTTTCAATACCTTTCTTCTCTTTTCTTCCAGTTACAAGTAACATCTTTTTATCGCACCATTTACCAAGAAGCCTTCCTTTGCTTTGTTTTCCTCATTATTTCTCTTTCCTTGCACCCTATTAAGAATTTTACTTTCTGATAAGTGGTTCATACCTTTTACTTGTTACTTCTTTTATTTTCTGTGTTCCTCTTATTAGAAAAGCTTTTAAAGAATGAGATTTGAACTTCTTGTTCTATGTAATTCATGTATCATTGTCTCTTTTTACATCACCACACACTTTCTCCTGTTGTACTTTTAGGAACTGTTGTACTCACAAGGCATGTAATGTCAGATGAAAGCGGTATAGTAAGACTCATGCTTTGTGATTGTGAAAACTAGTCCTTCTCTTGGCCCTTACCATTATCATTCTCCATTCCTAAGGATTTGTTGACCTATGTATAGACCCCCCTTCCCAAGGAAGGCTCCACACTCTAAGTTCTACCTGCCTTAGGAATTCATGTGTTATCTCTCCTCACATGATATTTGTCCAGGGAGATACATACCTTTCTCAGAGAAAGTAAAAATTCCACTGAGATGAAATCCAGAGTTTTACTAAGTTTCTGAATCTTTCGTGCTGTGTGTGTGTGTGTGTGTGTGTGTGTGTGTATTCTCCCAAAGAAATGTTCATTAATAGTATCTCTTTCTTGCCTCTTTTGGAACCCACTTATTTTATTTCCACATCCTAGACTCTCCTCTGTTTTTTGTCCTCTTCTTCCACAATCCCACCTGTGATTGAGAGACTAAAAGAAAATGAGTATTCCTTTGCTCATCACCTGTGCCTTTGGCAGTAGTGCATCACCAGCTCACCTTTAGAGGTTCTTACCTGCCATCTCCTCATTTGTACAACTTCCCACTCCTGTCTTGATTTATCTTGTTCCTTCTCTCCATTCCTTGCCTCTGCATTCCCTCCTACAAAAGACATAGGTTCACATATAGGGGGAGAAAAGATTTAGTCCACTGAGTATTAACTTTTTTACATTTACATCTCCTAATTCATTAAGGCCTCCTCAAACCTTTTGCCTCTTTGTTTTTGTTTTTTTTTTACCCCCTTTATATCTCTTTCTGCTTTATTTTATTCCACAGATCATTCTATTATTTTCTGGGGAGGGTTGCCTTTTGGAGGGGGAAAGCAGGGGCAGTTCGGGGTTAAGTGACTTGCCCAAGGTCACATGGCTAGTAAATGTGAAGTGTCTGAGGCCAAATTTAAACTCAGGTCCTCCTGACTCCAGGGCCAGTGCTCTACTCACAGTATCACCTAGCTGCCCTGAATTCTATTATTTTCAAACAATCACCTATAAATATGGGCAAATTGATTCCAATACTTACTTTTTTCTTAATAATTCTACTTATTTACCTTTCTTGTGCTCTATTAAATCTTTTTGCCTTTGAATTTGTTTGTTGCAAGAATGATTAATTTTTTTATTTTGTTGAAAAGTCATATTTTTTAAGTCTGAATAATGTTGCTTATATTTGCAAGATGTTATTAGGAGCTCTGTCTTAAGCTGCTTTGCTTTTTGGAAATTAATCTTCTATTCTCTCCTTTGATATCTCACAAATGCAAAATAATCCTTACTGATGCTAATTGGCTTTCCTTCATATTTGAAAGACTTTTCCCTGGTTGTCTGTGATTTTATTGTAATTATTAAAGTTGTTCAATTTAACCTACACATGCTTAGAGCTGGAAGCCAATCAGATGCTCAACAAACATTTATTAAACACCTACTATTTGCCAGGCACTGTGCTAAGCACTGCTTATATAAAGAAAA
The DNA here is from genome assembly GCA_028646515.1 of Pseudochirops corinnae. Taxonomy (NCBI): domain Eukaryota; kingdom Metazoa; phylum Chordata; class Mammalia; order Diprotodontia; family Pseudocheiridae; genus Pseudochirops; species Pseudochirops corinnae. Next base: position 3,978 of record JAQQSV010018028.1, on the reverse strand, counting down.
CCAAAAGACAGTCCCTTCTATCAGGGAACTCAGTCTAATAATGGAGGAAAATTCAAACATCTGTGAATAAACAAATTCTATAAAAAATAAATTTTAGATAATTAAAAGAGGGAAGGCACTAGAATTTGGAGGAGGGAGTTCAGGAAAGGATTTCTGTAGAATGTGGTATTTTTTTCCTTCCTTTCTTTAAAAATTTATTTACTTTTAGTTTACAACATTTAATTCCACAATCCCTTGATTTTCAAACTTTCTCCCCCTCCCTCTTGTACTCCCTCTTCCCCCATGGTGGCATGCAAAACAATATAGGTTCTACAAATACCTTCCCATTAAACATTAGTCAAGTGGTAAAGAAGAGTTATAACCAATGGAGTGAACAACAAGAAGAAGGGAACAAAACAAAACAAAACCAAAAGAAAGAGAGCAAGTAGTTTTCTTCCGTCTGTGTTCAGACTCTGTAGTTCTTTTCTCTGGATGTGGATATCTCTTTCCATCATGAGTCTTTCGGAGTTGTCTTCTAACCTTGCATTGCTGAGAGAAACCCTGTCTATCAAAGTTAGTCATCACAGATATGATGTATCTGTACTTGTGTACAAAGTTAGAAGGTGATGTTCTAGCTGAGACTTAAAAACAGCCAGGAGGCAGAGATGAGGAGAGAGAGCATTCCAGGCATGGAAGACAGCCAATGGAAATGTCCAGAGTCAAAGAGATGGAACAGCAAGGAGAGCAACATCACTGGATCTCAGAATGCATGATGGGAGAAGAGAGTTATGAAATGTAAGAAAACTAGAAAGGAGAGGCAGGAAGTGAAGGTTTTTGCTTTTTTTCTGAAGTAATCTAATTCTTGATCACACTTTGTATTCAGAAGTTCCAGATAATTTTCTTGCATTATTTTCTGCAAAGGGTAGCAGAGAGAAGCAATCAACCAGCAGCATCAGCAGAAGGCATGAGGGTTCTGCAACATCAGAGGTATGTTGTGTGAGCTCTTGTCATATTTATACCTGTCTGTACTCCTTCAAGTATGTTCCCTGGACACATGTATTTCTTGCATGTAGTCACTCCCCATACTGGTGTTCTGATAACCTGTGTAAGGTGGTATGCTATGGGGTTTGGATGAGTTCTTGTCCTGGTACTTAATTTTGTTGTGCTGTCAGATTAAGTGTCTTTTGCTTTGATATCATATGTCCTCAGTTGTTTAACCTCTGTATGTTTTGGTTTTCTCAACTATGAAATAAGGATGATAATCGTACCTACCTCCAGGGTTGTTGTGAGGATCAAGTGAGATCATATTTTCAAAGTGCTCAGTGTAATGCCTGGCACATAGTAGGCACTTTAATAAATGCATGCTTCCTTTTTTTCCTTCCTTTGTACTTGGTCCAGTAAAAGTAAAACACATCAATTGGAGAACTTATGAGCTAGGGCTCAAATCACATTGCAAACATCTACCTGTCATGTAATAATAACAAAAAAAAGGTCATTTATTTCTCAGTTTCTTAGATTTCTCATCTGCAAAATGGGGATAATAATACTTATGCTGTTTACTTAACAGACCACAAACTGTCAGGAGCAAACTTTTCATGAAGAAAAATCTTTTTTAAAACCTTCAAAACCTTATAAATGTCAGTGCAACCAAATGATCACTACACACATAAGACTCTTGCAATACATGTTAGTAAAACATAACTATAGCAGGAGGCTTATCAACACTTTCTTTTTTTTGGAGGGGGGAAGGCAGGGCAATTTGGGTTAAGTGACTTGGCCAAGGACACACAGCTAGTAAGTGTTAAGTGTCTGAGGCCAAATTTGAACTCAGATCTTCCTGACTCCAGGGCCGCTGCTCTGTACCACCTAGCCACCCTTGCTTATCAACACTTTCTAAGGTTTTGCCTATTTTGCTCAAAGCAGCTCATTCCATTTGATCTCTTTAATACATCAGTTTTAAAGAGACATATAATTTACTCAAAATATTTAGTAAAATAAGAGAATTGTAGAACTTGAAGTTACCTTGAGAAATCATGTGGTTCACCTCCCTGCCTCCCAACATATGATTGTCTAACCAGAGGTTGGCCCTGAGGCCACATGTGGCCTTCTAGGTCCTTGGGTGTGGTCTTTTGGTTGAGTCCAAGTTTTACAAAAGAAATCCTTTTATTAAGGGAATTTGTTCTGTGAAATTGGGATTCAGTCAAAGGGCTGCACTTGAGGACCTAGAAGGCCATATGTGGCCTCAGGGCCATAGATTCCCCACCCCTGGAATTATCCAAGACAGTTGACTTGAAAGTATCCAGAGATGGAGGTTGTATAATAGCTTTCCATTTCTTAAATCAATGTTTTATTGCTTTTTTAGTAAATATTCTTTTATATGCAACTGAAAAATCTTATGTAATCATGTATTCTCCAGTGTCTGCAGCATGCACCTAGTAGAAGACGTTGAAGTTTGTAGTTCTGTATTCTTCATCTGGCTTTATTAGTATCTTGTTTATAAGCTTCAGAGAAGCAGGGAAGACATCTATTTCACTCATTTTCTCTGGTCTCTTGGCCAGTGTTCTCTGCAGACAGAACTTTAAACACTTTTTCTGATGCTGATATTCATCCTCATAAGGAAAGGTCAATAGAGTATCTCCTACCGCTACTATGTATTTTTAGTAGAATCGGCTGTTGAGTAATGAGTCATATTTCCTGATTGCCTTTCATTATAAAACTAGAGATACTTTTTGATGAAAAATATTTTCAGCTCCAGGACACAATAAAACGACACTTAGGAATCTAGCAAACTTTTTAAAAATATAAGGTGTTCAAAAAGTCTTAGTGTAGTTTTAAGCTCTTAAAGCTATACACCAAAATATTCTTTGTTTTGCACTTCCCTCACAGCTGTAAAAAGGGTAGCCATCCCCCATCTTGGGACTGTAGCTTTGCTGGAGAAGCTGGATTCTAGTTATTGGCAAATTCACACTTTACAAATCAATTGATCATGTTCAGAACTCTGTACCTCAGTCTACCTGAATTTTTTAATTTTTAAAAGCTAAGAATTCTAATTATATTCCAGGAGTGGAGTAGAGTAAATACAAAGGCAAAGAGGTGAAAAGTGCAGTGCCATGTATAAGGAACAGTGAGAGGGCCAGTTTTTCATCCCAATCAGTATTAATCAGCTAATGAGTTCATAGGAGTAGTGATTGTTAGTAATCAATGTATTATACTTATTCATCAATATACATTTAGTCAATTGATTAATATATTATACTTGCTTATCAATATTCATTTAGTCAATCAACTAATATATTAGTTTGTCAATATACATTTATTTAATCAACTAATCGAGAATAACTAAATAGGATAGGTTCTTTCTTATAAAAGACCCCAAACTGTATATATTACATAATCAGAAGGTCACTCACTAAGAAGATCACTTGCTTATAGGAAGCTAATATAGGACCTCCACCCTTTCTTCTTAAGGAGCAGGATACTAAGCGTAGTGTGACAGAGGTGACTCAATGACATAGGAAGTCCCCCAGCTATTTCATTGCCTCTCCACCCTTCATTATTCCCTTATTGTCCAACATGGGGAGATGGCTATGAGCATTTGACCAATGAGTGACCCTGGTTGCCAGACCGCAGGCTATCTTTCTACCAGCCCAATGGGCCAGGTAAATGTTTTGACATCTGCTTATGAATCCATCCATGAGCCTGTTCGTTGATTTTGGTCCAACCTCCCGAAAAGTCTAGATAGAATTGTTAAGGTCTACTCATTAGCACATTTATCAACTAATGGGATTCTGCATTTTTGTGTAGACCCTCCTGTAGGAACAAGAGCAATATTTATCCACCATCTTTTTTTGTCTGTTCCACCTGTATTATTAGGTATCAAGCACTACAAAACTAAGGCCCTAGAGGAAGGGGGCATCTCAGATCATAAGGAAGATCTGATGTCTTCTTCATTAAACGGGGCAAGGTCTCTTTAATAAATGATTATTGCCTTGGAGCTCT